>JAROOI010000081.1:0-77500 GCA_030578255.1 Tiaroga cobitis
ATACAATTCTGTAACTTTTTTTATGTTCACTTTTATAATCTTTTTTCACTTCAGCAATAATCTGCCAAGTGTGTCTTTGAAAAGAGATCAAACTTCAGTCTGTCGCTCTAAAACATTCAAGATTCACCACAGTTTAAGTTGGAAATTAAATTTTCAGGTCTATGCTCAAAAAGCGAAAAAAAATGGATTATAAATACAGCGTAGATATAATATATTATTTTAAAAATCCCATAAAAATACAAAATATTAAATAAAAAACATTATCGAAATAAAATATAGTACATTCATTTCATAAAAATAAATTTAAAATGTGGTACCTTTTGACCGACACGTGAAGAGCACCAGCAACCTGCATATTTCTAATGCAACATTTAGCTGCTAATTATATTTTTTCTTCTGTAAACAAATCTTTGCACTTCACTGGTGTCCCAATATCTACTTAAACCAGCAACCTGCACATGCGTTTGGCTGAGTCAGTGAAATGTGTTTTGTTTGTCAGGTGCAGTATGTGTGATAAGAGCTTTAAGAAGTCCAGTCACCTGAAGCAACATGTGCGTTCTCACACCGGAGAGAAACCGTACCGCTGTAACCTGTGCGGGAGGAGCTTCGTGTCCGCCGGAGTGCTCAAATCACACCTGAACACACACACAGGTGACCCTTCACACACACACCTCATCACGCTGGGTTATAATCTGTTCTGAAACTCATGCAGTTTCTCCTCTGTGGCTCTTCTTGCTCTCTCAGGAGTGAAGGCTTATAAGTGTAACGTCTGTGACACGTGTTTCACCACTAACGGTAGTCTGAACCGACACATGATCATCCACCTGAACACCAAGCCCTTCAAGTGCACCGTGTGTGAGGAAAGCTTCCGCACCGTCATCCTGCGCCGGAAACACACCAAACTCCATCATGCTGTGGGTCCCAAAGGTACGACACGCCGACCTCATCGACATCGCCAATACTATCACAATCACCTAACAACTAAAATGCACCATCACTGAACTTACTCAAGCTGGACTGCGAAGCTGTTCTCTTCTGGAAACAAACTTTGTTGCTATACAGGTGAAACTCGAAAAAATAGAATATCGTGCAAAATTCATTTATTTCGGCAATTCAACGTAAAAGGTGAAACTAATATATTATATACACTCATTACATGCAAAGTGAGATATGTCAAGCCTTTATTTGTTATAATTTTGAAAACCCCAAATTCAAAATTAGAATATTGTGAAAAGGTTTTCACATCTGTAAGCCATAATCATCACAATTATAACAAATAAAGGCTTGACATATCTCACTTTGCATGTAATGAGTGTATATAATATATTAGTTTCACCTTTTACGTTGAATTGCCGAAATAAATGAATTTTGCACGATATTCTATTTTTTCGAGTTTCACCTGTATTTTCCTGTTATCTATGTAAAGCTTCTTTGAAACAGTCTGTACTGTAAAGAACACTGTATAAATAAAGCTGACTTGACTGATGTTAGTTCTGGAGAGTGACGAGGCCGGTGAGGAGGAGGAGGACGGGTCGGATCGCTCCGGGGCGAAGAGGAACCGCACCGGCATCATCACGCTAACAGAAGAGCAGACAGCAGAGCTAGCCAAGAGGGACCCGCGCGACGAGCCCAGTCTCTCAGAGAAGGTTCTGGCCCAGACGGCTGCCGAACGAGACCGCATCAGTGAGGTTAAAGACAAGTGTGTGGAGCTCAACATAGAGCCGAAGTTTGCAAACCGCTGCCAGTACTGTCCCAAGAGCTTCAAGAAGCCCAGCGACCTGGTCAGGTAATAATCACCTCTAACCTCTGAGAACATCTGTTCATGCTCATGCACATCTCCATCTGTCTATACAGGCAAACCAAACATCAATCAACACCAGAGATCAGTGTTGATATGTTTTCACTAGTGTGTGCAGGACACTATAGTTCATTTATGTAAGTGAGGAGAGCAAAATAAAGTAAACTGTGACATATTATACCCAATAACTCTTCACACAGAGACTACCAGTGACATTATACACATCTGGGAGCAAATATTATTCCTCCACTTTGAGCTGAGCATGTTTTGCTGAAGTGTGTTTTCTGTAATTGCTAATGCTCTTTTTACACACACACTGAACAACATGAAGCATTGCTTGGTCACTGGTTGAGCTAAACTGGTATTATCTAATTGTGTAGTTAAATTTAACAGCTGACAGATATTCAACATAATTCATGTGTGAGAATCTAACAGAAGGACGGACAAAACCAGTCAAATATCCACTGATCTGAGAACTCTGAGTTCTGCTCATGTTTATCACCATTTCCTAAACTATAGCGGATAAACTGAGATAATGTGAGAAATGTTGAAGATGTCTGAGTGAATGTTGGTTTGACTGTACATCTGTCCTAACAGTAGCCCAGAACACACTTTGTTTGTCATCTTTCAGACACATCCGGATACACACAGGCGAGAAACCGTACAAGTGTGATGAGTGTGGGAAGAGTTTCACGGTGAAATCCACACTGGACTGTCATGTTAAGACACACTCAGGTGCGTTTAGATCTGTGTTTGTGCTTATCCTCCGTGGGGAGGTTGATTATCACTGTTAATTATATTTGCTATAACTTCAGCATGTAATAATACACTGAAAAAGATAATTAGAGAAGGATTTAAATTTCACAAATAATTATAAACAAACAGCAAGTGTCACGTTGGATCCTATGTTCTTATAATCTGGAGAAATGGCTTGTTTTCTGTCTGATTAATTGAAGTAATTTTGTTTGTATTATTTCTGCCAATATGCTTCTATGTTTACTGGAACATGATTCTTTAGTGTTTTATGTACCATATGGTCATGCCATAGTTTTAGTAAGTGTAGGCAGATGTATTTATACAACTTTATTTCTTTTCTTTTTCTTACCGTCAACCTACCAGGGACTGCAGATGAAAATGAGTATGGTTAAATCTGGCACATTTACATGATGGACGCAAGTGCTCATGGCAATTAATGTGCATCGTCGTTTCTAAAATAAACATAAACACATTGAATTAAACATGACATTTTGAAGTAGAAAGAATAAAATAGAATTTTCTTGTAAAACACTCCAATAATCTTTAAACAACTTAAATAATTTCAAAAATATATATTTTTACAATGTACCAATTCATGTGGTTTGTTGAAGAAGCTATTTCTTTTCTTAGTGATCTGACATGTGATATTCACATGATCGACGCAGCGCGAGTTACCTCGAAAGGGAAAGGGACTGTAACCCCAGTCACCTGAGAAGGGAACGAGACGCTGCATCGATGACGCTTTGGGAACGCCCCTGTGTGAATGTGTCAACTAGTCCAATGGCGAGAGTGAGCGTCACGACCAGGAAAGGATAAAAGCACATCCGGTCTGACCGGCGTTAGCTTCGAATTAGCCAAAGCAAGTATGTCAGGGCGACGCAGCGTCTCATTCCCTACTCAGGCAACTAGGGTTACAGTCGTAACCTGAGACGTTCCCTTTCGAGGGAACGAGAACGTCTGAACGGCGTTCTTACAATTGCCTGTTATAAGAAATTGTTGGCAACAGTCCAGGTCCAGGCTGTAAAAGCTCACTCATATGAGTGGGGAAGACCAGCCCGCCGCGTCACACACCTCCTGTTGGGAAACCCCTGAGAATAAGGCTTTGGAGGCCGCCATACTCCTAGTAGAGTGAGCTCTGACAGCCAAAGGGTGACGGCTGGCCAGAGGACTCATAAGCAAGAGAAATAGCCTCCCCTATCCACTTGCTGATCGTCTGCTTAGAAGCTGGAAGACCTTTCTTAGGTGGTCCAAAACAGATGAACAGCTGATCTGATTTCCTCCACGGAGCAGCTCTGCGGACAGTGGACAGTGCTTGATTCAGCTTCTCCTGGTCCGGAGTCGTGAAAGGAGGAGGACAGAAAGCTTGCAACACGATAGGCCTCGGAGTGTTGGTCGGCACTTTAGGGACGTAGCCCTGTTTAGGGTATAAACATGCCTTGACCATCCCAAGTCCAAACTCAGGGCAGGTGGGAGAGACTGAAAGGGCCTGAAGGTCTCCGACTCTTTTAAGGAATGAAATAGCCAGAAGGAAGATGGTCTTGAAGGTCAGAAACTTTTCTGACTCTAATTCGAGGGGCTCAAAGGCAGCCACAGATAGGCCCTCTAGGACTATAGCCAGGTCCCAAGCTGGATCCCGGGTGCGAGTCGCCGGCCTCAGAGTACCACGGAGGAAACGAATAATCAGGGGTCTCTACCCAACGATGTATTACCCCCGGGGCGTGGTAAGGCGCCATGGCCGCCACGTAAACCTTTAGGGTGGATGGGCATAACCCTGAAGAAAAGCGGTCTTGCAAGAACTCAAGCACTGGACCAAGGTAGTTAACCGGATCCCACTGACGCTGATGACACCAAGAAGTGAAAACTTTCCACTTCAAGGCATAAGGTTTCCTCGTGGCTGGATCTCTGGAGTGTAAGATGGTCTCTGTAACCTTGGTTGAGAGAGCAGGATCTATGAGTCGGGCTCCCTCAGAGGCCAAACCCACAGGTTGCAAATCTCTGGGTGGGGGTGAAGGATTGTGCCCCCCGCCTGTAACAGAAGGCCTCTCCTGATCGGGAGCTCCAAGGGAGAGCCATCGAGGAGATAAGTCCACAAACCAAATCCGGCTCGGCCAGCGTGGTGCTACTAGCTCCAGAACTCCTGGGAGCAGAGCAACGGAGAAATGCATACAGATGTAGCCTTGGCCACATCTACACCATAGCATCCAGCCAATCAGAAGAGCGTGTGGGCGGAGTGTCTCTGCAGGCGCACTGCACTCTTAATCAAATCAGTCAAAAACCCCAGCCAATCAGAAGAGCGTGTGGGCGGAGTGTCTCTGCAGGCGAACTGCACTCTTAATCAAATCAGTCAAAAACCACAGCCACGTTCTTGTTTACATTGAACGTTCTTGTTTTCTTGTGTCACGGCATCACGTCTGGTTAGGACACGGTCTTATAACATGCGTTAAAGGAAGACAGAGACTACCTACTGTAGATGCCACCCAGAACACCATAGCAACTGCGTAGCAATGTACCACTCAGAACCACATCATAAACAGCAATACCCAGAAACCACTCAAACACCATGGCACAAATTTTTTGCACAACCAAGCACCACTTAAAACTTCTTCAGAAAATTTACAAATCTGCTCCAGCAACAGCCTTGTTTTATTCCCGCCTCTTTAAAGTCTGATGTGTGTGTGTGTGTGTGTGTGCAGGGCAGAAGCTGTTCAGCTGTCACATGTGCAACACTTCGTTCTCCACCAAGGGCAGTCTGAAGGTCCACATGCGTTTGCACACCGGCTCCAAACCCTTCAAGTGCCCGTTCTGTGAGCTGCGCTTCCGCACGTCTGGCCACCGCAAGACCCACATCCAGGGTCACATCAGGCCCTCGGACCGCAAGGCCAAGCGGAGCGCCGGCGCCGAGAGACCCCCGCAGGACCAGTGCGCCCCTCAGGCTCAAGAGGCCCAGACTCTACTGCACACCACCAGCTCAGATCCCAACATCTACATCCCAGCGAACCCAGTGCTCACGGGCCAGTATGAGCCCAGTCTGCTGCAGCAAGGCCTGGTGGGACAAGCCATACTGCCTGCTACTGTCTCAGGTACTGATGACTACACAATACACACATGCAAACACTGCCTGCTACTGTCTCAGGTACTGATGATTACACAATGCACACATGCAAACACAAGCGTTTGCAAACACAATCTCACTGAAAGCTCATTTTTGGAGATATCAACCTAAGATTTGGAACACAACTTGTTTAGATTTTTGGCTTCAATTTTCTTGCAGTTTTAGAGTACAACATGTTTTGAAAATATATATTTTATATCAAATATGAATTATTCAATTTTTACATTGTACATTTTCATACACTCAAACTTCTATAACTTTTTTTCTGTTTCACTTTCTCAATTTATTTCACTTCTACAAAAATCTCCTAAATGTCTTCTTTAAGACAAGACCAATCTTACATCTTTATTCCAAAGCATTCTTGAATTACAACCATTTAAATTTGAAATGTGCATTTTCATGTATATACAAAAAAAAGGGGGGTGTGACGCTTATAACAAAGGTATAATTGACTTTAGACCAGGTTTGAGTTGGTCAATGACTATTTCAGTTCCTCAAAATAGCAACGCGTCAACAATGCGCCTGAGCACACCTGGTTTTCAGACCATCATGGGCGCAAATGTATTTGCTATTTAAACAACATGGCGCAGGACATGTTGGGGCTGAAACTAGCCAAACACACTCGGGTGGCTCCTGGCGGGTGCATGATGGGGCCCTTAATGTGAGACTGAGATCATGTGAGTAATATGGGACTGGTCTTGGAAAGGGCGAGAACTCTTTTTCTAGACCAGCAGATTTCAGACTTCTCCTGGAACTCTCCACATGTTGGATGTTGTTTGTCACGAGCGGACCTCATAAGGCGGATGAGTGCATGACTGTCCTCTTTCCTCCTCCAGCGGGTGGAGATCTGACGGTCTCTCTGACGGACGGTCTCGCTACTCTCGAAGGGATTCACCTGGTGTGTCCGAATGTGCAGATCTCTGGGATTGACCCCAGCAACATCAACAACATCACTCTGCAGGTACGGCTCTACCCGAGAGACTCTGTGCTGAACGGATCTTGTGTAGGGGTGTGTGATGCTGTAGGGGTGTGTGATGCTGTAGGGGTGTGTGATGCTGTAGGGAGGGGTGTGTGATGCTGTAGGGGTGTGTGATGCTGTAGGGGTGTGTGATGCTGTAGGGGTGTGTGATGCTGTAGGGAGGGGTGTGTGATGCTGTAGGGAGGGGTGTGTGATGCTGTAGGGGTGTGTGATGCTGTAGGGAGGGGTGTGTGATGCTGTAGGGAGGGGTGTGTGATGCTGTAGGGGTGTGTGATGCTGTAGGGGTGTGTGATGCTGTAGGGAGGGGTGTGTGATGTTGTAGGGAGGGGTGTGTAATGCTGTTGGGATGGGTGTGTGATGCTGTTGGGAGGGGTGTGTGATGCTGTAGGGAGGGGTGTGTGATGCTGTAGGGAGGGGTGTGTGATGCTGTAGGGAGGGGTGTGTAATGCTGTTGGGATGGGTGTGTGATGCTGTTGGGAGGGGTGTGTGATGCTGTTGGGATGGGTGTGTGATGCTGTAGGGAGGGGTGTGTGATGCTGTAGGGAGGGGTGTGTGATGCTGTAGGGAGGGGTGTGTGATGCTGTAGGGAGGGGTGTGTGATGCTGTAGGGGTGTGTGATGCTGTAGGGAGGGGTGTGTGATGCTGTAGGGAGGGGTGTGTAATGCTGTTGGGATGGGTGTGTGATGCTGTTGGGAGGGGTGTGTGATGCTGTTGGGAGGGGTGTGTGATGCTGTAGGGAGGGGTGTGTGATGCTGTTGGGATGGGTGTGTGATGCTGTTGGGAGGGGTGTGTGATGCTGTTGGGAGGGGTGTGTGATGCTGTTGGGAGGGGTGTGTGATGCTGTAGGAGTGTGTGATGCTGTAGGGGTGTGTGATGCTGTAGGGGTGCAACGATACACTCACGTCACGATTCGATACATATCACCATATGATATGATTGTGATACTTCAAGATACATGATTAAAGGTCAACCAAAAATGGCCTATTGATTAAAATGCTAAATTTGGTTTTACATTGTGTGTGTAAATGAATAGGATGGAGTTGGTGCTGAAGCCCCACACAGGACAATAGAGACTCCAGAATAACAATATTCATGATTCTGAAGCTGAAAACACTGAATTATTGTAGATTAATATGCTTGATCTCTGTCACTGACTGGATATATTTCATATAATAAAGGCCACTTTTACTGGTAACATCAGACATCTGGCTTTATCAGTCCCACAAATATTCCCCCCCTGCATTATTATACATTATATTCAACATTATACAGTAGTTTAATGTGGTACTGACACTAAAACTCTGAAAACTTTTTCTCACACAGTAATTTTTATTTTGGGTGAATTATCCACGAAATATGTTGCTTTTTTGTGCTGCGATGTGTTGTGCCGCCCCTATGATGCGGTTTCCTGTCTGCTCAGATCGACCCCAGTATCCTGCAGCAGACGCTCCACCAGGGCAGTTTGCTGTCTCACTCTCTGACGGGCGACTCAAGTCTGGCGCCGCACGCCACGGCTCACCTCATGACGGACGGAGACGCCAGTGTTCCTGCCAGTGTGGTGATCCACCCTCTGACGGGTCTCTCTCTGCAGCCGCCCGCCTCGGCCATCACCCTGAGCAGCGACGACACCAGCGGTGAGTGCACACACACTTCACACACACCACACACACACCACACACACACACATACCTCACACACCATCACCCTGAGCAGCGACGACACCAGCGGTGAGTGCACACGCACCTCACACACACCACACACACCACACACACACACACACACATACCTCACACACCATCACCCTGAGCAGCGACGACACCAGCGGTGAGTGCACACACACCTCACACACACCACACACACACACACACACACACACACGCACACACACACACACACACACACACATACCTCACACACCATCACCCTGAGCAGCGACGACACCAGCGGTGAGTGCACACACACCTCACACACACCACACACACCACACGCACACACACACACACACACATACCTCACACACCATCACCCTGAGCAGCGACGACACCAGCGGTCAGTGCACACACACCTAACACACCATCAGCCTGAGCAGCGACGACACCAGCGGTCAGTGCACACACACCTCACACACACCACACATACCTCACACACCATCAGCCTGAGCAGCGACGACACCAGCGGTCAGTGCACACACACCTCACACACACCACACATACCTCACACACCATCAGCCTGAGCAGCGACGACACCAGCGGTCAGTGCACACACACCTCACACACACCACACACACACACATACTTCACACACCATCACCCTGAGCAGCAACGACACCAGCGGTGATTGCACACACACCTCACACACACCACACATACCTCACACACACACATACCTCACACACCATCAGCCTGAGCAGCGACGACACCAGCGGTGAGTGCACACACACCTCACACACACCACACACACCACACACACACACATACCTCACACACCATCACCCTGAGCAGCGACGACACCAGCGGTGAGTGCACACACACCTCACACACACCACACACACCACACACACACACACACATACCTCACACACCATCACCCTGAGCAGCGACGACACCAGCGGTGAGTGCACACACACCTCACACACACCACCCACACACACACACACACACACACGCACACACACACACACACCACACATACCTCACACACCATCAGCCTGAGCAGCGACGACACCAGCGGTCAGTGCACACACACCTCACACACACCACACACACACACACACACACACACACGCACACACACACACACACCACACATACCTCACACACCATCAGCCTGAGCAGCGACGACACCAGCGGTCAGTGCACACACACCTCACACACACCACACACACCACACATACCTCACACACCATCAGCCTGAGCAGCGACGACACCAGCGGTGAGTGCACACACACCTCATACACACCACACACACACACACACCTCACACATCATCAGCCTGAGCAGCGACGACACCAGCGGTCAGTGCACACACACCACACACACACACACACCTCACACACCATCAGCCTGAGCAGCGACGACACCAGCGGTGAGTGCACACACACCTCATACACACCACACACACACACACACCTCACACATCATCAGCCTGAGCAGCGACGACACCAGCGGTCAGTGCACACACACCACACACACACACACACACACCTCACACACCATCAGCCTGAGCAGCGACGACACCAGCGGTGAGTGCACACACACCTCACACACACCACACACACCACACATACCTCACACACCATCAGCCTGAGCAGCGACGACACCAGCGGTGAGTGCACACACACCTCACACACACCACACACACCACACATACCTCACACACCATCAGCCTGAGCAGCGACGACACCAGCGGTGAGTGCACACACACCTCATACACACCACACACACACACACACCTCACACACCATCAGCCTGAGCAGCGACGACACCAGCGGTCAGTGCACACACACCACACACACACACCTCACACACCATCAGCCTGAGCAGCGACGACACCAGCGGTCAGTGCACACACACCTCACACACACACACACCAGCCATTTTATTGCTGTTTTGAGTTGTTTATGCTGTATTGAACATAACTTAACTGTGTGTGTGCGTGCCTGTGCGTGCGTGTGTGGATGTGTGTGTGCGTGTGGGTGTGGATGTGTGGTGTGTGGTGTGTGTGTGGTGTGTGTCTGTGTCTGTGTGTGTGCGTGTGTGTGTGCGTGTGTGTGTGTGTGTGTGTGTGTGTCAGGTTCTCAAGTGTCCAGCAGCAGAGCTCCAGAAATCACTCTGACCATCAACAACTCCACTCTGACCCAAGCGTTACAGACCAGTTCATCATCCACTGGCACCAGCACATCTGAGATCACACTCACTATAGGAGGTGAACACACACACACACACACACTGCTGCCACCAGCACATCTGAGATCACACTCACTATAGGAGGTGAACACACACACACACACACACACACACACTGCTGCCACCAGCACATCTGAGATCACACTCACTATAGGAGGTGAACACACACACACACACACACTGCTGCCACCAGCACATCTGAGATCACACTCACTATAGGAGGTGAACACACACACACACACACACTGCTGCCACCAGCACATCTGAGATCACACTCACTATAGGAGGTGAACACACACACACACACACACACACACACACACACTGCTTCCACCAGCACATCTGAGATCACACTCACTATAGGAGGTGAACACACACACACACACACTGCTGCCACCAGCACATCTGAGATCACACTCACTATAGGAGGTGAACACACACACACACACACTGCTGTCACCAGCACATCTGAGATCACACTCACTATAGGAGGTGAACACACACACACACACACACACACTGCTGCCACCAGCACATCTGAGATCACACTCACTATAGGAGGTGAACACACACACACACACACACACACACTGCTGCCACCAGCACATCTGAGATCACACTCACTATAGGAGGTGAACACACACACACACACACACTGCTGCCACCAGCACATCTGAGATCACACTCACTATAGGAGGTGAACACACACACACACACACACACACACTGCTTCCACCAGCACATCTGAGATCACACTCACTATAGGAGGTGAACACACACACACACACACACACACTGCTGCCACCAGCACATCTGAGATCACACTCACTATAGGAGGTGAACACACACACACACACACACTGCTGCCACCAGCACATCTGAGATCACACTCACTATAGGAGGTGAACACACACACACACACACACACACACTGCTGCAACCGGCACATCTGAGATCACACTCACTATAGGAGGTGAACACACACACACTGCTGCCACCAGCACATCTGAGATCACACTCACTATAGGAGGTGAACACACACACACACACACACACACACACACACACTGCTGCCACCAGCACATCTGAGATCACACTCACTATAGGAGGTGAACACACACACACACACACTGCTGCCACCAGCACATCTGAGATCACACTCACTATAGGAGGTGAACACACACACACACACACACACACACACACACACACACACTGCTGCCACCAGCACATCTGAGATCACACTCACTATAGGAGGTGAACACACACACACACACACACACACACTGCTTCCACCAGCACATCTGAGATCACACTCACTATAGGAGGTAAACACACACACACACACACACTGCTGCCACCAGCACATCTGAGATCACACTCACTATAGGAGGTGAACACACACACACACACACACACACTGCTGCCACCAGCACATCTGAGATCACACTCACTATAGGAGGTGAACACACACACACACACACACACACACACACACTGCTGCCACCAGCACATCTGAGATCACACTCACTATAGGAGGTGAACACACACACACACACACACACACACACACACTGCTGCCACCAGCACATCTGAGATCACACTCACTATAGGAGGTGAACACACACACACACACACACTGCTGCCACCAGCACATCTGAGATCACACTCACTATAGGAGGTGAACACACACACACACACACACACACACACTGCTTCCACCAGCACATCTGAGATCACACTCACTATAGGAGGTGAACACACACACACACACACTGCTGCCACCAGCACATCTGAGATCACACTCACTATAGGAGGTGAACACACACACACACACACTGCTGCCACCAGCACATCTGAGATCACACTCACTATAGGAGGTGAACACACACACACACACTGCTGCCACCAGCACATCTGAGATCACACTCACTATAGGAGGTGAACACACACACACACACACACACTGCTGCCACCAGCACATCTGAGATCACACTCACTATAGGAGGTGAACACACACACACACACACACACACACTGCTGCCACCAGCACATCTGAGATCACACTCACTATAGGAGGTGAACACACACACACACACACACTGCTGCAACCGGCACATCTGAGATCACACTCACTATAGGAGGTGAACACACACACACACACACACACTGCTGCCACCAGCACATCTGAGATCACACTCACTATAGGAGGTGAACACACACACACACACACACACACACACACTGCTGCCACCAGCACATCTGAGATCACACTCACTATAGGAGGTGAACACACACACACACACACACTGCTGCCACCAGCACATCTGAGATCACACTCACTATAGGAGGTGAACACACACACACACACACACTGCTGCCACCAGCACATCTGAGATCACACTCACTATAGGAGGTGAACACACACACACACACACACACACACACACTGCTTCCACCAGCACATCTGAGATCACACTCACTATAGGAGGTAAACACACACACACACACACACTGCTGCCACCAGCACATCTGAGATCACACTCACTATAGGAGGTGAACACACACACACACACACACACACTGCTGCCACCAGCACATCTGAGATCACACTCACTATAGGAGGTGAACACACACACACACACACACACACACACACTGCTGCCACCAGCACATCTGAGATCACACTCACTATAGGAGGTGAACACACACACACACACACACACACACACACACACACACTGCTGCCACCAGCACATCTGAGATCACACTCACTATAGGAGGTGAACACACACACACACACACACACACACACACACTGCTGCCACCAGCACATCTGAGATCACACTCACTATAGGAGGTGAACACACACACACACACACACTGCTGCCACCAGCACATCTGAGATCACACTCACTATAGGAGGTGAACACACACACACACACACACACACTGCTTCCACCAGCACATCTGAGATCACACTCACTATAGGAGGTGAACACACACACACACACACACTGCTGCCACCAGCACATCTGAGATCACACTCACTATAGGAGGTGAACACACACACACACACACACTGCTGCCACCAGCACATCTGAGATCACACTCACTATAGGAGGTGAACACACACACACACACACACACACACTGCTGCCACCAGCACATCTGAGATCACACTCACTATAGGAGGTGAACACACACACACTGCTGCCACCAGCACATCTGAGATCACACTCACTATAGGAGGTGAACACACACACACACACACACACACACACACACACTGCTGCAACCGGCACATCTGAGATCACACTCACTATAGGAGGTGAACACACACACACACACACACTGCTGCCACCAGCACATCTGAGATCACACTCACTATAGGAGGTGAACACACACACACACACACACACACACACACACACTGCTGCAACCGGCACATCTGAGTCAAGTCAAGTCAAGTCAAATATATTTATATAGCGCTTTTCACAATACAGATTGTATCAAAGCTGCTTCACAGTATCAATCAAAACAACTTAACAATGTTTGTTTATTACTGGAAAAAAAAGACATCCAAGTTTGGTAGAGCTGATCAATGGTATGATTGGTTAATTAATTTGAATATCCCCAACTGAGCAAGCCAAAGGCAACAGTGGCAAGGAACCGAAAAACTCCATCCAGTGACCTAAAGGTGTCCTAGCACACCATCAGATGACCCAATGGAGAAAAACACACCTTGGGAGAACCCAGGCTCAGTCGGGGGCCAGTTCTCCTCTGGCGTTTATGAACTAGAGGCCGAATTTACAGTAACTGTAAGATAAAAAATGTATATGAATGCCTGGCTAAATAGATGCATCTTCAGTCTAGTTTTAAACTGTGAGAGCGAGTCTGAGCAACGAACAATATCAGGAAGGCTATTCCAGAGCTTCAGAGCTAAATGTGAAAATGCTCTGCCTCCTTTGGTGGATCTGGATATCCTAGGAATGACCAGAAGCCTCGAATTTAGTGATCTTAAAGAGCGCGATGGATTGTAGGGCGATAGAAGATCCGTTAAATAGACTGGAGCTAAACCATTTAGAGCTTTATAAGTCAAAAGCAATACCTTGTAATTAATACGGAACTTTATAGGTAACCAATGAAGTGATGATAAAATCGGTGTTATATGATCATATTTTCTTGATCTAGTAAGAACTCTAGCGGCTGCGTTTTGGACTAACTGTAGCTTGTTTATTGAAGATGCAGGACAACCAGCTAATAAAGCATTACAGTAATCTAGTCTCGAGGTCATGAATGCATGAACTAACTTTTCTGCATCAGAGACTGATAGCATATTACGTAGCTTAGCAATGTTTCTAAGGTGGAAAAAGGCTGTTTTTGTAACATATGAAATATGCTTTTCAAAAGACAAGTTGCAGTCTAATGTAACACCCAGGTCTTTTACTGTAGCGGATAAAGTAACAGGGCATCCTACTATGTTAAAGTCGTGCTGTGAAAGGTTTTGTGGACGGTTTTTACAACCGATAAGTATTACCTCTGTCTTGTCTGGATTTAATAAAAGAAAATTACGCGTCATCCAATCTTTTATATCTTTAACACAATCTGTCAATTTGGATAATTTAGCGTATTCATCTAGCCGTGATGAAATATATATTTGAGTGTCATCAGCATAACAATGGAAACTAATTCCATGTTTCCTTAGAATATTACCAAGTGGCAGCATATATATTGAGAATAATAAAGGGCCTAACACAGATCCCTGCGGCACTCCATAGTTTGCCGAAGTTATGATCGATTTTTCTCCATTTAAGTAGACGAAATGGTAGCGGTCAGATAAGTATGACCTGAACCAGCTTAATGCTTGTACTTGAACACCAGTGTAATTTTGTAGTCGATCTAAGAGTATTGTGTGATCTATAGTGTCGAACGCAGCACTAAGATCAAGTAAAACTAGTACTGAGATACAGCCTTGGTCCGAAGCTAAAAGTAAATCATTTGTGATTCTAACAAGCGCAGTTTCAGTGCTATGATGTGGCCTGAATCCAGACTGAAACTTTTCATAGATGTCGTTTTCTTGCAAGAAAGAGCCGAGTTGACTGGACACAACTTTTTCTAATATTTTTGACATAAATGGAAGATTCGAAATGGGTCTGTAATTTGCTAGGTTATTTGGATCTAAATGTGGTTTCTTAATAAGAGGTTTTATAACAGCCAACTTGAACGTTCTTGGAACATGACCTAAAGATAAAGATGAGTTAATAATATTGAGAAGAGGCTCTTCCACTATAGGTAACACTTCTTTCAGTAGTTCAGTTGGTATAGGATCTAATAAACACGTTGTTGTTTTAGATGAAGTGATAAGTTTATTTAACTCTTTTTGTTCTATGGTTGTAAAGCATTGTAATTGTTCTTTTCCATTTACGCTCTAAATTACGGGTTTCTCTCTTTAAAACATACGTAGTATTATTGTACCATGGTGCTATACTTTTTTCTCTGACCTTTTTTAATTTAATGGGTGCAACAATATCCAATGTTCTAGAGAGAATGGTGCTCATAGTGCTAGTTAGTTCATCTAGTTCATCTGTTTGTTTGGGTTCAGGCAGCAGCTGAGACAGATCAGATAAGCTATTTGAGAAATGATCTATGGTGGATGGAAGAATTGTTCTACCTGGTCGATAACGTGGCGCAGCATGACATATTACAGCAGTACTTAATATGCAAGTTACCATGTAATGGTCAGTGACATCATCACTTTGTGGAATGATATCTATATCGGTTGGATCGGTTCCATATGATATAATTAAATCGAGTGTATGATTAAGACGATGAGTTGGTCCGGTGACGTTTTGCTTGACCCCGAAGGAGTTTAATAAATCTGTAAACGCAGCCCCTAACGCATCATTTAAATTATCTACGTGTATGTTAAAATCTCCAACAATTAATGCTTTATCGACGTTGACCAAAAGATCTGATAGAAAGTCAGCAAACTCTTTTAGGAAATCGGCGTAAGGCCCTGGAGGTCTATATACGGTAGCCAATGCTAGAGATAATAGGGATTTTTTTCTTACATCTAAGAGCGTAACATTTAGCACAAGTACTTCAAACGAATTAAACCTATGACGAGTTTTCTGAGTAACATTAAGGATATCTCTATAGATTGTTGCAACACCGCCGCCACGACCGATCAGACGGGGCTCATGCTTATAACAGTATCCTGGCGGAGTAGACTCATTTAGACCGAAATAATCATTTGGTTTAAGCCAGGTTTCAGTAAGGCACAGAACATCGAAATTATTATCTGTGACCATTTCATTTACAATAACCGCCTTAGGTGTGAGCGATCTAATGTTTAGAAGACCTAGCTTTAGAAATTGTTTTTGTTCACTAATAGCGAGATTTTTTGTTTTAATAACAATTAGATTTTTTCTAGATCCCGCAGTAGATTTATTATTTGATCTTAGTAAACGAGGAATAGACACAGTTTCTATGCAATGTTCTACACTAGTATTAATATCAATTAAATTGGTGCAGTAGAGACTGTGATTTGGATTTTTGGATACTAGTCAAACGGTATTTAACATCTTGGAGATGTTCTGAGATCACACTCACTATAGCAGGTGAACACACACACACACACACACACACACTGCTGCCACCAGCACATCTGAGATCACACTCACTATAGGAGGTGAACACACACACACACACACACACACACACTGCTGCCACCAGCACATCTGAGATCACACTCACTATAGCAGGTGAACACACACACACACTGCTGCCACCAGCACATCTGAGATCACACTCACTATAGGAGGTGAACACACACACACACACACACACACACACACACTGCTGCAACCGGCACATCTGAGATCACACTCACTATAGGAGGTGAACACACACACACACACACACACACTGCTGCAACCAGCACATCTGAGATCACACTCACTATAGCAGGTGAACACACACACACACACACACACACACACACTGCTGCCACCAGCACATCTGAGATCACACTCACTATAGCAGGTGAACACACACACACACACACACACACACACACACTGCTGCCACCAGCACATCTGAGATCACACTCACTATAGGAGGTGAACACACACACACACACACACACACACACACTGCTGCCACCAGCACATCTGAGATCACACTCACTATAGCAGGTGAACACACACACACACACACACACACACACTGCTGCCACCAGCACATCTGAGATCACACTCACTATAGGAGGTGAACACACACACACACACACACACACACACACACACACTGCTGCAACCGGCACATCTGAGATCACACTCACTATAGGAGGTGAACACACACACACACACACACACACACACACACTGCTGCAACCAGCACATCTGAGATCACACTCACTATAGCAGGTGAACACACACACACACACACACACACTGCTGCCACCAGCACATCTGAGATCACACTCACTATAGGAGGTGAACACACACACACACACACACACTGCTGCCACCAGCACATCTGAGATCACACTCACTATAGCAGGTGTGCACACACACACACACACACACACACATTGATGTGCTGATCTGTGTGTGTGTGTGTAGGTCAGGATCTGTTGCCCCATCACTGCCCCTCCTCGGCCGCGAGCATCAGCCCTGGGCTCAGACTGGCTCAGATCAGCAGCGATCAGCTCCTTCCTCAGAGTCCTCCTCCCTCGGCCCTCACCGGTGAGAGATCGCTTACCAGACACACACTGACGTACTACAGTTAATCACGTACAACAGGCCTGTCAAACTCAATCTCTGCTCGGACTGATGAGAAAAGTGCTGATTGGTTTTAACAGGCATGTTGTACATGATTTCTGTGAGGGTAACAGAAGTATGGGGCGATAGAGTTGCGATAGACGAATGTTTACTCACTAAGTGTGTGTATTCTCCCATCAGTCAGTGCTCTGGCTCCCAGCACCTCCCTGTCCTCGCAGAGCCTGGTGATGTCATCAGGGGGCGTGGCCAGCGACGGCAGCGTGACTCTGATGTCATCAGGGGGCGTGGCCAGCGACGGCAGCGTGACTCTGATGTCATCAGGGGGCGTGGCCAGCGACGGCACCGTGACTCTGACTCTGTCCGACACACAGATCCTGGATACGGTCTCGCTCAACCTCAGCACACAGGTGAATAATGGTTTCAGAATTTAATGCTAATAGATAAATAAAAGATTTGTGATTTTTGACAACATGATCGTTTTATTAAAGAGGAACTATTATGTAGGGCTGTAGTCAACCAAAGAAATCCTTAGTCGACCAAAGTCTTGTCTAAAAAAAAAATAAATAAAAATAAAAAGACGCGATGTTTTGATTGAACATTTTTTAACAATTGTCATAGAGCATTTATAAAACAACAACGAAAAAACATCAAAAATACATAAAACTATAGTAATAATACAATTCTTTGACAATTAAGTGATTTTTTTTTTAACTGCAAAAAGTGAGGAGCTCTGTCCTAGGTCTATAGTAACAGTCACAATCGCGCACCTGACCACACCACACGCTACACAACATATAACTGCTATCTGCCACAATGACAAATCCTAACAAAAGCTCTCGTTTATGCAGGCTGTATATTCTTCTTTACTTTCAAAGCTATGGGTTAACTTTTGTCCTGCCGATCTAGTTTTAAAACAAACACAAAATAACCCAAAGAGCCTAAAAAACAATCCTATTAATAATAGGCTGTATTGTAGGACCGCATATAGGTTTATTTTCGTTTTGTTACATTATTTAGGCTATTTTCAAATGCGTCAAGTGTACAAATAAAAACAAAAACATATCAAGAAAACACAATCATGTGTGAGTCAGCATGATAAAGCCGTTAAAGGGACTGCTCACGTCTTTTGCGCGCTCAAGTTCGATTTCAAATGTACGCGCGCGGTGTGCGCGCTCATGATGGAAGCAACGCGCTCTTTTTTTTTACAAGTGCGTCCACACCGCATCGAGATAAATACATATAGTGTATAAAAACATAAAAACCGAAACAAATAGCGTTCTAACTGAATGAATAGAGCTAAAGTACCTATATCCCTTACTGAGCACGAAGCAGCAGCGCAGCCAGTCACAGCGCGAACCGAGTGTTCATATGTGTGCGATAAACTGTGGCGCTGTCACAAAAGAGCCTAAATTAAAGCATTTAAAGTTGGGGATATCATAGGCTAATTATATTTAGAATACAGTAATATATAACTGCTTATAAAGGAATAAATATCAAGGAGTAAATCATTGAAAATTTCTTTCTATTGGTAAAAAAAAAAAAAAATGCAACTGGTCGACAAATAAGAATGTCAGTCGACCAAGACGGCATCGCCCGATTAGTCGACTAAACGACTAAAGTTGACAGCCCTACTATTATGCTCTTTTACACCAGTCGTGATGTTGTGTTTGGTCTCTTCTAGAAAAGGGTTCCCTGTCGAGAGCGGTAACTTTAACATTGCGTCAGCTATGATGCTGCGGGAACTCCTCCCTTCTCCACTTTTGTTGAAGTCTTATAGCCAGCTTGGAACAGCTGGCCAACTGTCGCGAAGTATGCAAATACTGACAGGCTCGCGGGCAGTACAAAATCAATAGGCGTGACAATTCTGTCAGAATCTCTTTATTCACGCTGTCATCGTTGAAGTTGCACCTGAGGACTAGTTACCTTTTCTTCCTCGTATCCGATGGCTACCCGTTGCAGGATTTGTGCGGGCCCCGTCGACCCGCCCAACACCTACGAGTTCTGCGCCGACCTGCCGGTGCGCACTTGAGAACCAGGAGGATTTTTACTCATGCTATTACGGGGTCGAGGTCCTTTGCTGCCGCTACGTTCCATTCGGCCCTTTCCAGGGACGCGCTGGACTCGACGTGGAATGCTCCGGACGAGCCTACAAGAACAAGAGTAAGTTGGAACCCTAGGCATCTCCAGCCGGGCCGCCGCTAGGCTGCTTCGAGGAGGAGGACTCCGTTCTTCCCTCATTGGGAAACCAATTTTTTAAACGATTAAAGTCCCCAGTCGTGGTCTTCTCCCACGTGTTCGGGGCGGAAGCCCTCGGCTCTGTGTGCATACCCTCCTTCGAGGAGACCGTCGCAGCGCACCTGTGCCCGTCCTCTCGTCTCTGGGCTCGGATCTCAGTCTGTCGTCCGAGCCGTGCAAGTTCCCGGCTCATCTGGCTGACAAGGCCTACGCTTCTGCAGGCGAAGTGGCATCCGCTCTGCAGTCTGTGAAAGACCTGCGCGCGGTAACGGACTTCGCGCTCATGTTTACAAAGCGCTCTGCCCAGGCCATCCTTAACAGGCACCTGTGGGTAACCCTAGCTGACCTGAAGTACGCGGACCGCGAGACGCTCCTAAATGCTGCAATCACTCCCTCCGACCTCTTTGGTGACGCCGTGGAGTCAGTTACTGAGCGTTTCTCTGAGGCGCAGAAATGCGTGAAGGCTATGAGTCACATGATTAGTGTTGTCAAAAGTACCAAGTCGATACTGAAATTTTTTAAATGCGATGCTTTGAGCACTGTTGAGCAGAATCGTAAACACCTCGGAATGGCCATTGTGTTCACACACTCATCAAATAGTATGTCTGTGATTGGCTACAATAATCAGCACTTCAAAAACATGTTGTAAATATACATCAATGATGCTCTTCAGCGAGCGCTTACACAGTTAAGATCAAACTCAGCTGTTAGAATCCTTGTTTCTAAAGTTGGGATTCAGGCGCTGCGCAGACAACACCAGATCTGACACACATTTGACTCTCATCATGAGTTTCTCTTGTGTTTAGGAATAGCTGTGCTGATCTGTGTGTGTGTGTGTGTGTGTGTGTGTGTGTGTGTGTGTAGGTCAGGATCTGTTGCCCCATCACTGTCCCTCCTCGACCGCGAGCATCAGCCCTGGGCTCAGACTGGCTCAGATCAGCAGCGCTTCAAAAACATGTTGTAAATATACATCAATGCTGCTCTTCAGCGAGCGCTTACACAGATACACACGGGAGTGTTTGAAAGCAGGTGTCTATCACCGGTCCTGCTTGTGCTTTCAAACTCTTCTGCTTTCAAAACACTTTCAAACACTTCTGTGTGCTCTCAAACGCTCCTGTGCGTTGATCTTTTTAGCCAATCACCGACATATCCGATGAGCTTGTGAACACAATGACCAATCAGAGGTGTTTATGATTCTGCTCAACAGCGCTCAAAGCCTCACATTTTAAAAAATTCAGTTACTTGGTATCGAAGTTGCCCTGCCCCGCCCTGCCCCAGAGCAGTGTGGAGTCGCAGTCCGTGCCTATAGTGGCCTCCCGATGGAAAAACGCGCGAGCACCAATATCCCCCGCCGTGCGCGACACCGCTCGTGCCTGATTGCCAGCCTTCCCCCCAACGAGCCCCCCCCCCCCCCCCCCCCCCAACCGCCAGCGTGTTTAGCCTTGCTAGGGCAGGTCTCCAGTCTACACACATCACTACTGCCAACAGCGGCCATGAACTTATATTGCCGCGGTGTAATTTCCCAGGCACGTGGAGAGCTATTCCACCGGTTTTTAAGCCGCTATTTCGGGGTGCCAAAGAGGGATGGAGGACTCCGTCTGATACTGGACCCGAGACCCCCAACCGACCACTTCACAAGCGCGCGTTCAGAAGGAAAGACACCCCCTTAACGTGTGAGCTTATTCGTAGAGGTCTATCGCCTCTCCATGGGCCAGGTAAGCGCGTCTTAGTATGTATGTTTTGCATGTTTGTTTTGCAACCAGCTGTTCTTTACAGAACACATTCGCCAGGTTTTACAAGCCGAATGTGCCATCCCTGGCGTCTCAAGTGCTTTCGGTGAGTAATTAACCTCACTTATCTTCTGGTCTTGAGTCTTGACTACGTGTTTGCACAGTTGTTACCGTTACAGCTGTTGACGCTGTGCTTATGTGTGATTACTGCTGTTGTGCTGCCCTGTATTATTCAGTGCAGCCTGATATTCTAGCTGATATGCAAATTCTGGTGTACTTGAGCTGAGCAGCTCATTGGTCTGGCCCTGCCTATCAGCTGTGAGCACTCCTAGAGGAACAACGCTATTGGCTGTTGTTCTACTCTGTGATTGGTGTAGCCTTAGCCCAGTATCTTCGGCCTGACAGCACAGACTGGAAAATAATGTGAGTTTGCACCCACGCTGAAGGGGTACGTGGCCGCTACTGCTTTGTTTCGTTCCCCGGTTACGGGCTATTGATCGGAAGGCAGGCTCTGGTGACCAGATTTCTCAGGGAAGCGAGGAGATTATGTCCTTCACTGCTGCCTTCAGTGCCACAGTGGGATCTAGCTCAAGATTTGAAGTTTCGATTGCTGTTAAGGAGCTCTCCCTAAAAACGGCTCTGCTCCTTGCCCTTGCTTCAGCTAAGCGCATTGGGGACTTACACGCGTTCTCATGGACGGTGATATTATCTGTTTCGGACCCGGAGACTGCAGTGTTACTCTCCGGCCGAGACGGGGCTACGTGCCTAAGTCTCTCTCTACACCCTTTAAAGCACAGGTCGTTTCTCTGCCCGCTTTATCTGCTGAGCCGTCATCCTCGCGTGACGCTGACGCTCAGAGCGCCGTTTGCCCTTCAGGGCTTTGCGGATGTATGTGAATTGCGTGGCCGCCTTCCTTCAGTTGGACCAGCTTTTCGTGTGCTTTGGTGGATGTACTAAGGGAAAGACGTAAACTGTCTCAAATCAGAGACTTTCTCACTGGATTGTGGACGCTGTCGCGCTGGCTTATGCGTGCCAGGGGAAGGATTGTCCTCGTAACATCAGAGCTCATTCGACGAGGGCTGTTGCCTCTCCGTGGGCCTGGTATAGAGCTATGTCTATTCAGGATATATGCTTTGCTGCAGGTTGGTCTTCTTTGAACACCTTCGCCAGATTTTACACGCTGAATGTACTGTCTGTGGCGTCTCAAGTTCTTCGGTGAGTTATTTTCCTTTCTCATGTATTGAGAACTGTTCTAGTGTTTGACACAGTTGTTACCGCTTTGCTGTTGGCTCTCTGTATACTTTGTTTCTCACTTGCGTTGGCACCTGCTGCTAGTGTTAACACAGTTGTTACCGCTACCGCTGTTGACGCTGTGTTTTACTCCATGCGTTGAGTGCTTATTGTGTTGTGTCTGCCCTGGTTTCAGAGCAGCCTTCACTTTCATTGTGTTGAATATGCTAAGTTTGATGGGGTCGGAGCTGATGTTTCATTGGTCGAGTTCCGCCTATCTGATGCGAGCACTCCTAGCGGCGTGGCTATTGGCTGACTGTCTGTCTTTTCTTTGGCTGGTGTAGCTTGGCCCCGTTTTCTCCGGGCTTATCTTCACACACCTTCTGATTGGTCGGCTGAAGCGGTGTGTTGTGATTGGTCAAGCACTTTAAGTGTGTTTGGGAAATGTCACAAAGATATTAAAAAATGTATTTACCCACATGTAAAGATTGTTGCATTGGTTGGTTGGCATGCACTAGTAAAGCTTTACTCAAATCTTTCGAAAAACCGTAATAATGTCAAAATATAATAATCCAATATGTAAAGCTGATTTGAAATGATGTATAGATATCAGAGTATCTTTCATGGGTTATCCGACGTCCACTGTAAGGGGTATACAGTTAAAGACCCAGAACCAGATATGAAGAATAAAGACCCGGAGTCAGAATTATAAAAAATTCAAGAAGAGGTTTACTGAAGATAGTTTGCAGTTTCATCAGCAGAAGTCAGCTTCAAGACTCACACAGGAGTTCGTAGGCCGCCTCCTTACAGTTACAAAGATCACAGCAGTTATACCATTTTCGAGGTCTAATGTACGTCATTGCTTACAGGTTGAATGATTCTCATTGGCTAAGAAATAGATAAACACAGTAATTTCCACACATACAGATAGACGGAAGCATGTCTCCATCGATTATACAGCTAACACATTCGGACCCTGAAGTTACGCACGTTGTGACCTTCCAGGTCACAGATTTGGGTTGCGGGGTGCCAGCATGTCTCGAACAACAATTCACTCAATCTCCAATAATGCCAGTGGTTCCTTAACCTGTAACCAAGGAAATTAACACACACACACCGGCACACAGTTACAATGAACAATTACATTGCTTTACAACCATAGAACAAAAAGAGTTAAATAAACTTATCACTTCATCTAAAACAACAACGTGTTTATTAGATCCTATACCAACTGAACTACTGAAAGAAGTGTTACCTATAGTGGAAGAGCCTCTTCTCAATATTATTAACTCATCTTTATCTTTAGGTCATGTTCCAAGAACGTTCAAGCTGGCTGTTATAAAACCTCTTATTAAGAAACCACATTTAGATCCAAATAACCTAGCAAATTACAGACCCATTTCGAATCTTCCATTTATGTCAAAAATATTAGAAAAAGTTGTGTCCAGTCAACTCGGCTCTTTCTTGCAAGAAAACGACATCTATGAAAAGTTTCAGTCTGGATTCAGGCAACATCATAGCACTGAAACTGCGCTTGTTAGAATCACAAATGATTTACTTTTAGCTTCGGACCAAGGCTGTATCTCAGTACTAGTTTTACTTGATCTTAGTGCTGCGTTCGACACTATAGATCACACAATACTCTTAGATCGACTACAAAATTACACTGGTGTTCAAGTACAAGCATTAAGCTGGTTCAGGTCATACTTATCTGACCGCTACCATTTCGTCTACTTAAATGGAGAAAAATCGATCATAACTTCGGCAAACTATGGAGTGCCGCAGGGATCTGTGTTAGGCCCTTTATTATTCTCAATATATATGCTGCCACTTGGTAATATTCTAAGGAAACATGGAATTAGTTTCCATTGTTATGCTGATGACACTCAAATATATATTTCATCACGGCCAGATGAATACGTTAAATTATCCAAATTGACAGATTGTGTTAAAGATATAAAAGATTGGATGACGCGTAATTTTCTTTTATTAAATCCAGACAAGACAGAGGTAATACTTATCGGTTGTAAAAACCGTCCACAAAACCTTTCACAGCACGACTTTAACATAGTAGGATGCCCTGTTACTTTATCCGCTACAGTAAAAGACCTGGGTGTTACATTAGACTGCAACTTGTCTTTTGAAAAGCATATTTCATATGTTACAAAAACAGCCTTTTTCCACCTTAGAAACATTGCTAAGCTACGTAATATGCTATCAGTCTCTGATGCAGAAAAGTTAGTTCATGCATTCATGACCTCGAGACTAGATTACTGTAATGCTTTATTAGCTGGTTGTCCTGCATCGTCAATAAACAAGCTACAGTTAGTCCAAAATGCAGCCGCTAGAGTTCTTACTAGATCAAGAAAATATGATCATATAACACCGATTTTATCATCACTTCATTGGTTACCTATAAAGTTCCGTATTAATTACAAGGTATTGCTTTTGACTTATAAAGCTCTAAATGGTTTAGCTCCAGTCTATTTAACGGATCTTCTATCGCCCTACAATCCATCGCGCTCTTTAAGATCACTAAATTCGAGGCTTCTGGTCATTCCTAGGATATCCAGATCCACCAAAGGAGGCAGAGCATTTTCACATTTAGCTCCGAAGCTCTGGAATAGCCTTCCTGATATTGTTCGTTGCTCAGACTCGCTCTCCCAGTTTAAAACTAGACTGAAGACGCATCTATTTAGCCAGGCATTCATATAAATTTTTTATCTTACAGTTACTGTAAATTCGGCCTCTAGTTCATAAACGCCAGAGGAGAACTGGCCCCCGACTGAGCCTGGGTTCTCCCAAGGTTTTTTTTTCTCCATTGGGTCATCTGATGGTGTGTTAGGACACCTTTAGGTCACTGGATGGAGTTTTTCGGTTCCTTGCCACTGTTGCCTTTGGCTTGCTCAGTTGGGGATATTCAAATTAATTAACCAATCATACCATTGATCAGCTCTACCAAACTTGGATGTCTTTTTTTTCCCAGTAATAAACAAACATTGTTAAGTTGTTTTGATTGATACTGTGAAGCAGCTTTGATACAATCTGTATTGTGAAAAGCGCTATATAAATATATTTGACTTGACTTGACTTGACACAGCTTTTCCAAGGTTGGATTTGGCCATGCTTTAACTATAAACAGGAGAGTCCACTAAAAACATCAAGATAATGCGTTCTTTCTCTCAACTTTAGTCTAACTGGAAAGTAAGGCTTTAACAAAGAAATGATCCCTTAAACTATTGGCTTCAATGACCCCTATATGTTTTAACGCGTTGAAGACCTTTCTCAAACACAAAACAAGTCCCTGTTTCATTTCTGGAAGCCGGGCAAAATGAACAAGCACTGTTACTGCATTCAGATATCAAATACAGACATTAAAGAATACATGAAAAGGACATTTCAGTAATCACACTGGTAACTTCTATAACAAAGTAAAATCTCGCAAGTCTAGAGAAGTCATTCAACTCATTTAATATTTAGAAGGAAAAATATTGATTAATACCTTGATTATAATTACTCATCATTACATATACATTGAAGCAGCAGTGGATTCCAATCCACCCCCTTCACCACATTTCTCAATAACTGTTGTTTGTTTGTTGTGAGACAATCATGTATTACTTCATTAATCTAAGATGAGGAGTTGTGCTAAACCACAGTGTTTCGCCCGTGTGGTTCAAACTGATTCTTCCAGGTGCTGCACTGGGTCTGATGTGGATGTGTTTGATTTGTGACACAGATGCTGGATCCACAGCCGGAGGAGAAGGAGGCCGAGCCGAAGCAGAAGCACCAGTGTTTCTACTGCAGTCAGACTCTGCTGACGGCCAACGCTCTCAGGAGACACTGCAGACAGGAGCACGGGAAGGAGCGCTGCCATGTGTGTCGAGTCTGCAGCAAAGCCTTCAAACGGGCCACACACCTCAAGGTATCACACACACACTCACACACACACACTCTTACAGTGCTCCACACACACCTCAAGGTATCACACACACACTCACACAAACACACACTCTCACAGTGCTCCACACACACCTCAAGGTATCTCAAATACACTCTTACAGTGCTCCACACACACTTCAAGGTATTGTCTGCACACACTCTCTTACAGTGCTCCACAGTCCACACACACCTCAAGGTATCACACACACTCACACACACACACGTCAGTGGGTGTACTGTTGGTCCAGTACATACTGAATTTCATTTCGACTTTCCGAAGGTCCTTCCTCCCAAGTTTCCTTAAGAACATCTAAAACCCTCGGGCTGACGTCCAAAAAGAAGCTCGAAGGGGGGAAACCCTGTGGAGGATTACGGGAGCTCGCACACAGCGAACAAGAGGGGTTCCAACCATTTATCCCAATTTTTTTCTTTGTGAACGAACTTACAAATCATGGTTTTTAAAGTGTGATTAATCATTCCACCAGACCGTCTGTTTGTGGGGGATAGACGCTGGTGCGAATCGATTTAACCCTCTGAGGACCAAGGGGTTTTTGGGGCCCTTGGGATGTTTTGACATGCACTGACATTTGTGCTTTTTTCAGTTATTTATAAACATGTTAATGGCAAAGGTGTAAATTCACTCTATATAGCACAAACTGGGCTACCATAATATGTAAGCAACGTGTATGTACATGTTTGTATTTTTGAGAGAATATTATTTATGCGTGGTTATTGAAAAAACTAAAAATAAAAGTTTCTGAAATAAGGCCACAAAACACATATTGATTATTTCTTCACAAGACTTTTGAAACTTGTATCACATAGTCTAGAATATTTGCTCCAAAACTATGTGAGAAACATCCTGACTACTCATTCAGATAAGTCAATAAAGTCTTTTAGAATGTGTATGACGTGTTTTGTTTGAGAAAGCTTAATGCGAGGAGGCTTGATCTCTCATTAGTATGTATCCATTTCACACCTGAGAAAGACAAAGACCCTCCCATAATGGCCCTATTAGGTGCTATCAGGCCATATCATTATGAAGAGCCTTGCACAAAGAATGAGGAGATTTAAAAAAGAATGGCTTTTAGATTGTTTGGATTTATTTACAACACACACACACACACACACACACACTGCTTAGAATAAGTGAACACACCCCAGTGCATCTGGCCACCAAGTCTTGCGGCAGGTCTTTTGCAGTCACTCGAGCATTTCTCTTAACCTGCCTTCTCAGAAATCTGGTTGTATCTGTTAGTAGTATCCTTTTTCTGCCCCGTCCAGGTGTAACCACTGTTGCTTTAACTTTGAACTTGCAAACTATGCTTCCAACAGTGTCTCTATGAGCATTAAGTGCCTTCACTATATTTTTGTATCCTGTTCCTTGTTTGTGAAGGTCGGTGATATCTTCTCTTAACTTTTTGGACCATTCTTTTGACTTAACAAACCTTGCCAGTTCATATATTTCATGTGTTCTAGCTCAAGCACACCTGGTGCAACTAATGAAGCCCTTGATTAGTGAGGCAACACCTGTTTTGCAGATTTGTGCTGTTGTGAAGGTTTCTATTCAGGGGGTTGAATACTTTTGAGACTGCAGAAGTCATTAAAAGTTGAATTTTCAGTTGAATTTGGGGAAACCACTTAAACATTTGGTGTGTTGAGTTATTTCAATTACTTTTGTATGATTTGTTCATTTGTCCACATAGTGTATATCCAAATGCATAACTTTGCACCGTATGCATCTCTTGGCTGTTATGGTCACAACATGATTTTCAAGTCATGTTATTTTTCTTTCTCTCACCAGATGGCAGCAATCTGCCCCAATACATGACACATTATTTCAAATGCAGAAAAGTGGCATAAACCAACAAACAGAAATAAAAAAATTCACAGATATTACTTTTTCAAATTCAACAGTCAAAAAACATGTTTTACATATAAATTATATTTAATTCTACTCAATTATATAGCAATCATAGCAGCACAATGGGTGAATAAACAAATAATGGCTGCTAAACAATCACTTTTCCCATGTAAAAATATTAATGTTCACACTTAAAAATGTCCTCTATTAAAAACTCTTATTTTACAGCACATATTGACACTCCATGACCAAATGTTCCTCTAAATCCTCAATTCATGTCATATTCCCTTTATAAGAACAGTACATTACTGTTTCCCATTAGTTTTTTACAAACAGACTAAATTTTGCTCTGTTAATCGACAGTATGTCACAGGTAATTATAAGTCTGCTATAGATGGGATTATAAGTGTCATTCTGATCCTCTGGGTCTTCGTTGCTGTAATGAGCTGTTAAATGTCTCTTTCAGGAGCACGAGTATGTCCATAAGAAGGGACCCAAAGTCAGCGCTCAGAAACCCAAAGTCTTCAAATGCGCCAACTGTGACAAAGCCTTCGCCAAACCCAGTCAGTTAGAGAGACACAACCGCACACACACAGGTAACGGAGAGCACACACACACTCTCGGTTCACTGCTGTCCTTCTCCTGCAGGGCTGTCATGTGATCACAGTTTTAATGGATTAATTAACCCTCTATGGTATATGCATTATGTTCTAACCATGAAATATTTTTTCAAATCAGTTTTTATTACATGAAATAGCTTCAATCATACAAATGCAAAAAGATTTTTTGAAAAAAAAGGGAATTGTTAGGGAAATGTTGCTATGCGGCAACACTACCACAATGGAAAAAGTTTAAAAACTTTTAAATACGTTTTTCTATATAATTATGATTTTCTTTTTTTACTTAATTGCACATTTCCTTTAGAAATTGATAGATTTACATACTTGGAACTAATGCAAACCAAAAATAAATAGATCCCTATCATTTAATTCCTATCATTCGGCTCACTCATCACATGGAGGCGCTAGCTCTGCACTATTGGCCTTTCTGTCAAATATTGCTATATTCGTTTTCTGAAAAGAAGAAATCAATTCTTTATGTATACATAAATTCAACTATACTACAATAAACACTAAACACTTTAAATAAATAAATAACTGCAATCATATTGTTGATGCCACTACTTCTAAAAAAATCCCAATGGGGAAATACATTACTGCAATTCCACTGTGGTGCAGCGTTGCCATTTGGAAACATTGATATTTTCTTAATTTAGAGTAAAGCTATGTTAGACACAGTTGATTTGTGAATATAAATATCAAATTTATTTATCAAAGATGCTGCAAAAAAAAATCCCCCTTGAGAAAAGATGTTTAGAAATGAGGTTATTAGAGCAGTTTCTGGAGCACCTCAACAGCTGTTCAACATGTGGAGGGAGAGAGTGTTCTGGACGGACTTTCCAATGTCATGTGATTTAAAAACAGCACATCATTGGCTACTTTAAGGCCTGCCCTTTTAATTCCTTTAGTACAATATATTGTGTTTTTTTCTGAATAACAAGGAAATGAGTAGAAATGAATTACCATAAGTACCATAGTCATAGACTTGAGCATGTTTGCAGTTGTGTGAGATGTTGAGTACAGTCAGCTTTCTGTGGAGGTTCACTGGCCCGTTCTCTTGGTTTCAGGTGAGCGGCCCTTCAAGTGTCCTCTGTGTGATAAAGCCTTCAACCAGAAGAGCGCACTGCAGGTGCACCGGGTCAAGCACACGGGAGAGAAGCCCTACCGGTGTGAGGTCTGCACCATCAGCTTCACCCAGAAGAGCAACATGAAGCTGCACATGAAGAGGTCTCACGGCTATCTGCCGTCCTGCAGAAAACTCTCCGGTACGTGTGGAGCAGATCAGCACATCACCAGATCAGCAGATTATCAGATCACCAGATCATCAGATCACCAGATTATCAGATTATAAAGTAATCAGATCATCAGATCACCAGATTATCAGATCACCAGATTATCAGATCACCAGATTATCAGATCATCAGATTATAAAATCATCAGATCACCAGATTATCAGATCATCAGATCATCAGATTATAAAATCATCAGATCACCAGATTGTCAGATCACCAGATTATCAGATCACCTGATTATCACATCACCAGATTATCAGATCACCTGATCACTAGATTATCAGATCACCAGATTATCAGATTATAATATCATCAGATCACCAGATTATAATATCATCAGATCACCAGATTATCAGATTATAATATCACCAGATTATCAGATTATAAAATCATCAGATTATCAGATCACCAGATTGTCAGATGATCAGATCACCAGATTGTTAGATTATCAGATCACCAGATTATCAGATCAACAGATTGTCAGATTATCAGATCACCTGATCACTAGATTATCAATTCACCAAATTATCAGATCATCAGATTATAATATCATCAGATTATAATATCATCAGATCACCAGATTATAATATCATCAGATCATCAGATTATAATATCATCAGATCATCAGATTATAAAATCATCAGATCACCAGATTATCAGATCATCAGATTATCAGATCATCAGGTTATCAGATCATCAGATCACCAGATTATCAGATCAGCAGATTATAATATCATCAGATCACCAGATCAGTAGATTATAAAATCAGCAGATCAGAGGTTCTTAAAGAGACAGTTCACCCAAAGATGAAGAATCTCTCATCATTTACTCATGATGCTGTTATTGCTGTTATTTGCAGTTATGATATTTAGAAGAATGTTGGTAATCAAACATTAACAGTAGCCATTGACTGAAAAGATACTGTGGAAGTTGATGACTCCCGTCAACTGTGTGATTAAATCATGAGTAAATCATGACAATTTCCATTTTTGGCTGAACTGTCCCTTTCAGATCATGAGGAACTGGTAGTTTGTGTACATATACAGTATATTTGGTGAATGAGAAGAGTAACTCAATTGACCCTTATTTTTCAATTTGTCAAATGACAAAGCAGGTTGAATTATATTTTTCAAATTGGGTAGATTTGCTGATGCTGACTTTAGGCTCTTTCTGCCGCATGTCGGAGACACACACATGAAACAGGGTCAAACTTCGTAAATGTTTTGCCTCTGGTGTAGAGTCCGGTGTAGAGTCCCTGTTCGAAGAGTAGAACCTGACGAATGTGCGGTATAGGACACACAATCGAAACTGCGGCTTGCTTGTCATTACTTTATATATATATATAGACAGACAGAACAACACCAAATAGACGGAGACAGTTTCACACAGAGCGCTTACTGAAGACGTTAGCAAGCTAGCGCTGCTGTGTTTGGGCAGCTTATAGTGTCCTGGTCCGTCCCCCGCTTCTGACGCTCCGCCACACCACTGGACTGATCTCACATGTGCTTCATGACATCATCACGCGGAGCGTTCCCTCGGCGTCAGCCCACGCAGCGCAAGTTCCCTTGAGAGGGATCTTACCGTATGAATGTGAATACACAGTTAAATGTGATTGCAGTTATTGCTGCTGAGGGACATTTTCACAGCAAAGACCACTAATATTACATATTATTATATACACTAATATTACTTATTATTATATACACTAATATTACTTATTATTATATACACTAATATTACTTATTATTATATACACTAATATTACTTATTATTATATACACTAATATTACATATTATTATATACACTAATATTACATATTATTTATTATATACACTAATATTACTTATTATTATATACACTAATATTACTTATTATTAAATACACTAATATTATACATTATTATATACACTAATATTACATATTATTATATACACTAATATTACATATTATTATATACACTAATATTACTTATTATTATATATACTAATATTACTTATTATTATATACACTAATATTACTTATTATTATATACACTAATATTACTTATTATTATATACACTAATATTACATATTATTATATACACTAATATTACATATTATTTATTATATACACTAATATTACTTATTATTATATACACTAATATTACTTATTATTAAATACACTAATATTATACATTATTATATACACTAATATTACATATTATTATATACACTAATATTACATATTATTATATACACTAATATTACTTATTATTATATATACTAATATTACTTATTATTATATACACTAATATTACTTATTATTATATACACTAATATTACTTATTATTATATACACTAATATTACATATTATTATATACACTAATATTACATATTATTATATACACTAATATTACATATTATTTATTATATACACTAATATTACTTATTATTATATACACTAATATTACATATTATTATATACACTAATATTACATATTATTTATTATATACACTAATATTACTTATTATTATATACACTAATATTACATATTATTATATACACTAATATTACATATTATTATATACACTAATATTACATATTATTATATACACTAATATTACATATTATTTATTATATACACTAATATTACTTATTATTATATACACTAATATTACTTATTAGTGTATATAATAATATGTAATATTAGTGTATATAATAATGTGTAATATTAGTGTATTTAATAATAAGTAATATTAGTGTATATAATAATATGTAATATTAGTGTATATAATAATGTGTAATATTAGTGTATTTAATAATATTACTTATTATTATTCTTAAAATGTTGGCAGTTAAAATTATAGACAAAACCAATAAATGCAAATGCTGTTTGCACACTGAAAATAGTTGTCTCCACCTATTGATACTTATGATATGATTATATTTATTAAAATCAAAAATGGATGCTGCTTTATTGGGAAACACCTTATTTCCACTATTAAACACCCGACAATCTTTTCTTCATTTGTAATTAAAGTAAACTTCTCTCTGAGCTGATAATCGATGGGAAAAGGGAGAAGAATGAGTTTGTATTCACACTCTCACTTGTCTCTCTCTCCACACACTGATCCTGTTATCCTGTAGTTCTGTCTGTCAATCACACACTGGGGGCGGAGCTAGTGTAAACCACCTGACAACACGCTGGCTGGTTTGCACTTGGTGTGAATGCTCAGAAATGTAAGCATGAATAATATGAACAGCAGTGGAGTGGTTGTGTGAACTCTTGTCTCGTCCCTGACAGTGAAGCCACAGGAAGTGGAAGTGGTGTTGGAACACGACTCCGAGTCAGACTCGCAGCCGGCGGCGTCTCAGCAGGGCAAACACACGGAGACGGGTCTGGATCTGGAGGACGGTGTGCAAGAGTCTTCAGAGGGCTGGCAGTGCCCCATCCCCACAGTCTTCCCATGAGCCTCTGCTTCCCCTGACATCAGCAGTGCCGATCACTGGCCAACCAGTGGGACTTACAGTGATACAAATCATGCGTTCGTGTGAATGTACATGATGTTATACACTCCATGCTGCGTTCGACAACTTTCAGAGACGAAGACTGAGCTCACTGAACTGGTTGCAAGTTTAATTTTGTACAGTTTTTTTAATTATTGTTTTACGTTAGGGCCATATTTGTCACGACTAAAGTAAAGATTGTAATTGTGTATTTGAAAGGATCTAGTTTCAAGTTTTCATTTGTATCCTCATCTGTGGTAAAACTAAAGCAGTACGTTCTAGATACTAAAGTCCCACAATCCCTGATACATCACATAATTCAGTTTAATGGGATCCAATTTTGGCAAACGTTTTTTTTGTAATATGCACAAATATTTAAGAATAAATTTAGTTTTTTTTTTTTCAAATGTTTATCAGTTTCTATTTTTCTTTTTCTGCAACTTTGTTCTAATCTGTTTTTATGGGTTTTATTTGTGGAGTAAGTGTGACAGCATTAGTTTGACTAAACTATAATGAATTCGTAAAACACTGAATACACACACAAAATCTTATATATTAAAATCCACAGTATATGATCCAAATATATGAGAATTTCCCACGTGACTGAAGATCACTATAACTCCTGCATTATCTGACACAGAAACCGGCCAATGACTAATACCAGTGTGTAGTGCAATATATCTAGCGCACTATTCTAACATACAGTACGTTGGTATTTGTTGTTGATTTTGTTGTGAAGCCGGCGTAACATTAACACAAAAGTGAAGGCTTTATAATGTGCTGCAGCTGTTTGTGTTTTACTGAGATCCTGAAGCGTGTGTGTGTGTGTGTGTGTGTGTGTGTGTGGTGGGTCTGAGGCTGCTACACTCTGCGCAGAGCATGACCTCACTATTACCAACACATTGCTTCAGCAGAAAACCAAATGTAAAACATCTTGGATGCGTCCACGACCTAAACACTGGCACCTGATTGATTATGTCTTAGCAAGACGTGCTGACATTAGCGATGTTCTGTTGACCCGGGCCTGAAGGGATGAGGTCATGAGTGCGAGGCCGTCCTGCGTTCTGCGTTCTGCGTTCCATCAGAAATGGGCATCCATAGCCTCAATGCTACACGAAACTGCAGTCGACTCTATAGGCTATAAAACCAGAAAACATCAGGACTGGTTTGATGAGAACGCTGATGCCATCATGTCCATGCTGGAAACTAAGCGCAAGCAATGGCAAACACACGCAAGGAGGTACAGACAACTTTACTGGAACAACTGGTCCTGGAAAAACCCTGCTGTGTAGGCTGGTGGAAAACCGAACCGAGCATTCGTTGCCAGAGTCACAGTGTGGTTCCAGAAAGAGTGGGAGTGCTGTGGACATAGTTTTCACAGTGAGACGGCTTCAAGAAAAATGCTGTGAACCTCTTCATCTCTCCAAAGCATTCAACACTGTGAATCGAGAGCCGCTCTGGGACATCTTAACTAAATCTGGCTGTCCAAAAAAGTGTTGTAACACCCTGTCTCAGTTGCATGAAGGGATGGCAGCTTGTGTGGCACAGCCGGACAGAGCCTCTTAGAGTCCGCACTGGGGAGGACAAGGACGTGTGCTGGCACCTGTACCCTTGAACATCTACCTCCTATGTCACAGTAATAAGCTTGAAAGCAGTAATGGGATCACTGTGGACTTCAGGTTGGGTGGAAACCTCTGTAACATTCGAAGGTTCCAGGCCTCCACCAGGATCTCAGCGATGCGGGCTCTTGAGTTCTGCGGGTCCACACACCCCAGAACACCTGCAAGCTATCCTTGCTGCGGCTGTGAAGGCCTATTGCAGATCCGGCTCGTCAGTCAATACCACCAAAACTGCAGTGATATGCCAACGGAGGCTCAGCCCTCCGCCTACTATGCCTGTTTTTACCATAGAACAACCACTTACAATAGTGCCATCCTTTCAGTATCTAGGCAGCATTGTATCAGAGGACTGCGATCTCGATTACGAAATAAACAATCGGAGAAGGCAAGCCTCTGGCAAACTTCGACGCAAGGTCTTTCAAAATAAGCACCTTCAATTGTGCACTAAAGTTACCATCTGTAAAGCTGTGTGTGTGTGTGTCATCGTTAATACGTCTGCAGTTATAGAGTAATGTTAGGAAAAGAAGGTGATTATGAATATACAACCCTTTAGAAATAAGCAGTTCTGACAGTTACTGTATGAGCAGAAAAACATGAAACCTTGAACAAGTTTTTACGTGACTTGATTTTAATATAAAGCATGTTAAATTAAAATAACATACACATTGTATCACGTGTGAGATACATAATGGTGTTCCATATGACTTAAACCTGGAAACTGTTTTTGTATCTTTGTTTTTGTATCTGCCGAACAGAAAATGAAGGCTCAAACTATAACAAGCAAAGGCCACATAAATCAGTCATCGAGTTAAACATTGAACAAGCCCGTTTGTGTTGGGAAGTCCTGTGTTGTGGATCTCAGCACATGCACAACGTGTTTAATGGATTACGGGACGCAGACCGCATCACTCTTCGTTCATGGACACATGAAGAGTGTAGAAAATAGATCTGAGGTCTAACACATACATTTACAGACGAGGTAAGAGTAACACGACAGAGACGAGACGAAAGCATTTCAACAAGACCAACATCATCTAACTCTCAAAGATTATACACAACTACATCAATACAAGACTGAACAGGAGTAATTCAGATTGTAACATATCAATGCAGAAGCCTCTTCAAGTCATTGTTACTGGATTAGAAAAATAAAGAGATGTAATCTATCCTTTCCTCTGTTTAACGTCGAGGTGATGGTTTCAGCGCTTGGCAGAAGTGGACTGGCTTCCTCCCTGGAAGAGAGAATCAGCATGAGAACGGCCCAGCGATGTCATACTGGCGTTAGTGGTGAGGAGTGATGAGGAGTGCGGTATGAGGAGTGCAGTATGAGGAGTGGTGAGGAGTGCGGTGTGAGGAGTGATGAGTGCGGTGTGAGGAGTGATGAGGAGTGCAGTATGAGGAGTGGTGAGGAGTGCGGTGTGAGGAGTGATGATGAGTGCGGTGTGAGGAGTGGTGAGGAGTGCGGTGTGAGGAGTGATGATGAGTGCGGTGTGAGGAGTGATGATGAGTGCGGTGTGAGGAGTGATGAGGAGTGCGGTGTGAGGAGTGATGAGGAGTGATGAGGAGTGCGGTGTGAGGAGTGATGATGAGTGCGGTGTGAGGAGTGATGATGAGTGCGGTGTGAGGAGTGATGAGGAGTGATGATGAGTGCGGTGTGAGGAGTGATGATGAGTGCGGTGTGAGGAGTGATGAGGAGTGCGGTGTGAGGAGTGATGAGGAGTGTGGTGTGAGGAGTGATGATGAGTGCGGTGTGAGGAGTGATGATGAGTGCGGTGTGAGGAGTGATGAGGAGTGCAGTATGAGGAGTGATTAGTGCGGTGTGAGGAGTGATGAGGAGTGCGGTGTGAGGAGTGATGAGGAGTGTGGTGTGAAGAGTGATGAGGAGTGTGGTGTGAGGAGTGATGAGGAGTGATGAGGAGTGTGGTGTGAGGAGTGATGAGTGTGGTGTGAGGAGTGATGAGTGTGGTGTGAGGAGTGGTGAGGAGTGATGAGGAGTGTGGTGTGAGGAGTGATGAGGAGTGTGGTGTGAGGAGTGATGAGTGTGGTGTGAGGAGTGATGAGGAGTGTGGTGTGAGGAGTGATGAGGAGTGTGGTGTGAGGAGTGATGATGAGTGCGGTGTGAGGAGTGATGATGAGTGCGGTGTGAGGAGTGATGAGGAGTGCGGTGTGAAGAGTGATGATGAGTGCGGTGTGAGGAGTGATGAGGAGTGCAGTATGAGGAGTGATGATGAGTGCGGTGTGAGGAGTGATTAGTGCAGTGTGAGGAGTGATGAGGAGTGCGGTGTGAGGAGTGATGAGGAGTGTGGTGTGAAGAGTGATGAGGAGTGTGGTGTGAGGAGTGATGAGGAGTGATGAGGAGTGTGGTGTGAGGAGTGATGAGGAGTGTGGTGTGAGGAGTGATGAGGAGTGCGGTGTGAGGAGTGATGAGGAGTGCAGTGTGAGGAGTGATGATGAGTGCGGTGTGAGGAGTGATTAGTGCGGTGTGAGGAGTGATGAGGAGTGCGGTGTGAGGAGTGATGAGGAGTGTGGTGTGAGGAGTGATGAGGAGTGTGGTGTGAAGAGTGATGAGGAGTGTGGTGTGAGGAGTGATGAGGAGTGATGAGGAGTGTGGTGTGAGGAGTGATGAGGAGTGTGGTGTGAAGAGTGATGAGGAGTGCGGTGTGAGGAGTGATGAGGAGTGCGGTGTGAGGAGTGATGAGGAGTGTGGTGTGAGGAGTGATGAGGAGTGCGGTGTGAGGAGTGATGAGGAGTGTAGTGTGAAGAGTGATGAGGAGTGTGGTGTGAGGAGTGATGAGGAGTGTGGTGTGAGGAGTGTGGTGTGAGGAGTGATGAGGAGTGTGGTGTGAAGAGTGATGATGAGTGAGGAGTGCGGTGTGAGGAGTGATGAGGAGTGCGGTGTGAGGAGTGATGAGGAGTGCGGTGTGAGGAGTGATGAGGAGTGCGGTGTGAGGAGTGATGAGGAGTGTGGTGTGAGGAGTGATGAGGAGTGTGGTGTGAGGAGTGATGAGGAGTGCGGTGTGAGGAGTGATGAGGAGTGTGGTGTGAGGAGTGATGAGGAGTGTGGTGTGAGGAGTGAGGAGTGTGGTGTGAGGAGTGATGAGGAGTGTGGTGTGAGGAGTGATGAGGAGTGTGGTGTGAGGAGTGATGAGGAGTGCGGTGTGAAGAGTGATGATGAGTGCGGTGTGAGGAGTGAGGAGTGTGGTGTGAGGAGTGATGAGGAGTGTGGTGTGAGGAGTGATGAGGAGTGTGGTGTGAAGAGTGATGATGAGTGCGGTGTGAGGAGTGATGAGTGTGGTGTGAGGAGTGATGAGGAGTGTGGTGTGAGGAGTGATGAGGAGTGTGGTGTGAGGAGTGATGATGAGTGCGGTGTGAGGAGTGATGATGAGTGCGGTGTGAGGAGTGATGAGGAGTGCGGTGTGAAGAGTGATGATGAGTGCGGTGTGAGGAGTGATGAGGAGTGCAGTATGAGGAGTGATGATGAGTGCGGTGTGAGGAGTGATTAGTGCAGTGTGAGGAGTGATGAGGAGTGCGGTGTGAGGAGTGATGAGGAGTGTGGTGTGAAGAGTGATGAGGAGTGTGGTGTGAAGAGTGATGAGGAGTGTGGTGTGAGGAGTGATGAGGAGTGATGAGGAGTGTGGTGTGAGGAGTGATGAGGAGTGTGGTGTGAGGAGTGATGAGGAGTGTGGTGTGAGGAGTGATGAGTGTGGTGTGAGGAGTGATGAGGAGTGTGGTGTGAGGAGTGATGAGGAGTGTGGTGTGAGGAGTGATGATGAGTGCGGTGTGAGGAGTGATGATGAGTGCGGTGTGAGGAGTGATGAGGAGTGCAGTATGAGGAGTGATGATGAGTGCGGTGTGAGGAGTGATTAGTGCAGTGTGAGGAGTGATGAGGAGTGCGGTGTGAGGAGTGATGAGGAGTGTGGTGTGAAGAGTGATGAGGAGTGTGGTGTGAGGAGTGATGAGGAGTGATGAGGAGTGTGGTGTGAGGAGTGATGAGGAGTGTGGTGTGAGGAGTGATGAGGAGTGCGGTGTGAGGAGTGATGAGGAGTGCAGTGTGAGGAGTGATGATGAGTGCGGTGTGAGGAGTGATTAGTGCGGTGTGAGGAGTGATGAGGAGTGCGGTGTGAGGAGTGATGAGGAGTGTGGTGTGAGGAGTGATGAGGAGTGTGGTGTGAAGAGTGATGAGGAGTGTGGTGTGAGGAGTGATGAGGAGTGATGAGGAGTGTGGTGTGAGGAGTGATGAGGAGTGTGGTGTGAAGAGTGATGAGGAGTGCGGTGTGAGGAGTGATGAGGAGTGCGGTGTGAGGAGTGATGAGGAGTGTGGTGTGAGGAGTGATGAGGAGTGCGGTGTGAGGAGTGATGAGGAGTGTAGTGTGAAGAGTGATGAGGAGTGTGGTGTGAGGAGTGATGAGGAGTGTGGTGTGAGGAGTGTGGTGTGAGGAGTGATGAGGAGTGTGGTGTGAAGAGTGATGATGAGTGAGGAGTGCGGTGTGAGGAGTGATGAGGAGTGCGGTGTGAGGAGTGATGAGGAGTGCGGTGTGAGGAGTGATGAGGAGTGCGGTGTGAGGAGTGATGAGGAGTGCGGTGTGAGGAGTGATGAGGAGTGTGGTGTGAGGAGTGATGAGGAGTGTGGTGTGAGGAGTGATGAGGAGTGCGGTGTGAGGAGTGATGAGGAGTGTGGTGTGAGGAGTGATGAGGAGTGTGGTGTGAAGAGTGATGATGAGTGCGGTGTGAGGAGTGAGGAGTGCGGTGTGAGGAGTGATGAGGAGTGCGGTGTGAGGAGTGATGAGGAGTGCGGTGTGAGGAGTGATGAGGAGTGTGGTGTGAGGAGTGATGAGGAGTGTGGTGTGAGGAGTGATGAGGAGTGCGGTGTGAGGAGTGATGAGGAGTGTGGTGTGAGGAGTGATGAGGAGTGCGGTGTGAGGAGTGATGAGGAGTGTGGTGTGAGGAGTGATGAGGAGTGCGGTGTGATGAGGAGTGTGGTGTGAGGAGTGATGAGGAGTGTGGTGTGAGGAGTGATGAGGAGTGCGGTGTGATGAGGAGTGTGGTGTGAGGAGTGATGAGGAGTGTGGTGTGAGGAGTGATGAGGAGTGCGGTGTGAAGAGTGAGGAGTGTGGTGTGAGGAGTGATGAGGAGTGCAGTATGAGGAGTGGTGAGGAGTGCGGTGTGAGGAGTGGTGAGGAGTGCGGTGTGAAGAGTGGTGAGGAGTGCAGTATGAGGAGTGGTGAGGAGTGCGGTGTGAGGAGTGGTGAGGAGTGCGGTGTGAGGAGTGATGAGGAGTGCAGTATGAGGAGTGGTGAGGTGTGAGGAGTGGTGAGGAGTGAGGAGTGGTGAGGAGTGCGGTGTGAGGAGTGATGAGGAGTGCAGTATGAGGAGTGTTGAGGTGTGAGGAGTGGTGAGGAGTGGTGAGGAGTGAGGAGTGATGAGGAGTGCAGTATGAGGAGTGGTGAGGAGTGCGGTGTGAGGAGTGATGATGAGTGCGGTGTGAGGAGTGATGATGAGTGCGGTGTGAAGAGTGGTGAGGAGTGCAGTATGAGGAGTGGTGAGGTGTGAGGAGTGGTGAGGAGTGCGGTGTGAGGAGTGATGAGTGATGAGGAGTGCAGTATGAGGAGTGGTGAGGAGTGCGGTGTGAGGAGTGATGAGGAGTGCAGTATGAGGTGTGAGGAGTGGTGAGGAGTGCGGTGTGAGGAGTGATGAGGAGTGCAGTATGAGTGGTGAGGTGTGAGGAGTGGTGAGGAGTGCGGTGTGATGAGGAGTGATGAGGAGTGCAGTATGAGTGGTGAGGTGTGAGGAGTGGTGAGGAGTGCGGTGTGAGGAGTGATGAGGAGTGCGGTGTGAGGAGTGATGAGGAGTGTGGTGTGAGGAGTGATGAGGAGTGTGGTGTGAGGAGTGATGAGGAGTGCGGTGTGAGGAGTGATGAGGAGTGTGGTGTGAGGAGTGATGAGGAGTGTGGTGTGAAGAGTGATGAGGAGTGTGGTGTGAGGAGTGATGAGGAGTGTGGTGTGAGGAGTGATGAGGAGTGCGGTGTGAAGAGTGATGATGAGTGCGGTGTGAGGAGTGAGGAGTGTGGTGTGAGGAGTGATGAGGAGTGTGGTGTGAGGAGTGATGAGGAGTGTGGTGTGAGGAGTGATGAGGAGTGTGGTGTGAAGAGTGATGATGAGTGCGGTGTGAGGAGTGAGGAGTGCGGTGTGAGGAGTGATGAGGAGTGCGGTGTGAGGAGTGATGAGGAGTGCGGTGTGAGGAGTGATGAGGAGTGTGGTGTGAGGAGTGATGAGGAGTGTGGTGTGAGGAGTGATGAGGAGTGCGGTGTGAGGAGTGATGAGGAGTGTGGTGTGAGGAGTGATGAGGAGTGCGGTGTGAGGAGTGATGAGGAGTGTGGTGTGAGGAGTGATGAGGAGTGCGGTGTGATGAGGAGTGTGGTGTGAGGAGTGATGAGGAGTGTGGTGTGAGGAGTGATGAGGAGTGCGGTGTGAAGAGTGATGATGAGTGCGGTGTGAGGAGTGAGGAGTGTGGTGTGAGGAGTGATGAGGAGTGTGGTGTGAGGAGTGATGATGAGTGCGGTGTGAAGAGTGGTGAGGAGTGCAGTATGAGGAGTGGTGAGGAGTGATGAGGAGTGCAGTATGAGGAGTGGTGAGGAGTGCGGTGTGAGGAGTGGTGAGGAGTGCGGTGTGAAGAGTGGTGAGGAGTGCAGTATGAGGAGTGGTGAGGAGTGCGGTGTGAGGAGTGGTGAGGAGTGCGGTGTGAGGAGTGATGAGGAGTGCAGTATGAGGAGTGGTGAGGTGTGAGGAGTGGTGAGGAGTGAGGAGTGGTGAGGAGTGCGGTGTGAGGAGTGATGAGGAGTGCAGTATGAGGAGTGGTGAGGTGTGAGGAGTGGTGAGGAGTGGTGAGGAGTGAGGAGTGATGAGGAGTGCAGTATGAGGAGTGGTGAGGAGTGCGGTGTGAGGAGTGATGATGAGTGCGGTGTGAGGAGTGATGATGAGTGCGGTGTGAAGAGTGGTGAGGAGTGCAGTATGAGGAGTGGTGAGGTGTGAGGAGTGGTGAGGAGTGCGGTGTGAGGAGTGATGAGTGATGAGGAGTGCAGTATGAGGAGTGGTGAGGAGTGCGGTGTGAGGAGTGATGAGGAGTGCAGTATGAGGTGTGAGGAGTGGTGAGGAGTGCGGTGTGAGGAGTGATGAGGAGTGCAGTATGAGTGGTGAGGTGTGAGGAGTGGTGAGGAGTGCGGTGTGATGAGGAGTGATGAGGAGTGCAGTATGAGTGGTGAGGTGTGAGGAGTGGTGAGGAGTGCGGTGTGAGGAGTGATGAGGAGTGCAGTATGAGTGGTGAGGTGTGAGGAGTGGTGAGGAGTGCGGTGTGAGGAGTGAGGAGTGATGAGGAGTGCAGTATGAGGAGTGGTGAGGAGTGCGGTGTGAGGAGTGATGAGGAGTGCAGTATGAGGAGTGGTGAGGTGTGAGGAGTGGTGAGGAGTGATGAGGAGTGCAGTATGAGGAGTGGTGAGGAGTGCGGTGTGAGGAGTGAGGAGTGATGAGGAGTGCAGTATGAGGAGTGGTGAGGAGGAGTGCGGTGTGAGGAGTGAGGAGTGATGAGGAGTCCAGTATGAGGAGTGGTGAGGAGTGCGGTGTGAGGAGTGAGGAGTGATGAGGAGTGCAGTATGAGGAGTGGTGAGGAGTGCGGTGTGAGGAGTGCGGTGTGAGGAGTGAGGAGTGATGAGGAGTGCAGTATGAGGAGGTGGTGAGGAGTGCGGTGTGAGGAGTGAGGAGTGATGAGGAGTGCAGTATGAGGAGTGGTGAGGAGTGCGGTGTGAGGAGTGATGAGGAGTGCAGTATGAGTGGTGAGGTGTGAGGAGTGGTGAGGAGTGCGGTGTGAGGAGTGAGGAGTGATGAGGAGTGCAGTATGAGGAGTGGTGAGGAGTGCGGTGTGAGGAGTGATGAGGAGTGCAGTATGAGGAGTGGTGAGGTGTGAGGAGTGGTGAGGAGTGATGAGGAGTGCAGTATGAGGAGTGGTGAGGAGTGCGGTGTGAGGAGTGCGGTGTGAGGAGTGAGGAGTGATGAGGAGTGCAGTATGAGGAGTGGTGAGGAGGAGTGCGGTGTGAGGAGTGAGGAGTGATGAGGAGTCCAGTATGAGGAGTGGTGAGGAGTGCGGTGTGAGGAGTGAGGAGTGATGAGGAGTGCAGTATGAGGAGTGGTGAGGAGTGCGGAGTGAGGAGTGATGAGGAGTGCAGTATGAGGAGGTGGTGAGGAGTGCGGTGTGAGGAGTGATGAGGAGTGCAGTATGAGGAGTGGTGAGGAGTGAGGAGTGATGAGGAGTGCAGTATGAGGAGTGGTGAGGAGTGCGGTGTGAGGAGTGCGGTGTGAGGAGTGCGGTGTGAGGAGTGATGAGGAGTGCAGTATGAGGAGGTGGTGAGGAGTGCGGTGTGAGGAGTGCGATTTACCCTCTTGAAGATGCGGGTTAAAGAGCCTTGACTCTCTCCACGTCCCTTCTGGCCTTTGCTCTGTGATTTCTGCTCTCTCTGTTAATAAAGCAGACGTGCATCTGTCATATCGAGTCGGGGAATCGGGTTAGTGTTTGAGACAGTTTGAGTCATGGCAAAGAAGAGGTTGATGATCATGAAAAAGGACAGATGAATTCAGAGCTACCGAATACTTATAAAATATTATAAAATATAATATGAAAGGGGCATGTCCTCTAAAGAGGCGAGCGAGGCAGTGCCTCCTCAAACATTGGATGAGAAAATATTACAATAAAACATAAAATAAAATAAAACGCAAATATTACAAAGTGTGGCAGTGAGTGAATGAGGGAAAGCCACATGAGAGGAGGCAATGCCATCACACTATGACCGGATATGATGGGATATTACTGGTTTGTGTGATTAATCCTGCCTCTTGTTTTCGTCCTGGTTCGCAAATCAGTCTAAATGAACAATTGATGGCGTTAAAGGGAAATCTAATTAAACAGTAAGTAAACAGCTTAGCCACAGTTATCACCACTCTGTCACATCAACATCAAACTTAACATGGCCTGAGAACACGATGACTGGGGTTTTAGTGAGTAATCTGATTAAGTTAAAGGTACATCTTTCATGACCAGTTTACCGAGCTTAATGACTGATGATCCGAAAATAAGTTGACTTTTAAAAAGAACAGATGAACACCAGTTCACAAATAATATATATAGTTTAAATGATCACTGCCTTTAGTTATTTAGGAATACATGTAAAAAAAATGCTTAAAAAATTACTTAATGAGATTTATACTTGTTTTTAATAAACAGAAAATTTAAAAATACAAGAGCTGCATTTGGTTTCTTTTTATGTAATGTAAAGTACTGTTATTTAACCAGGAAAATGTGACAAATTACTGGGAAATTAATTTACATTTGATTGATAAAAAGATAGTGAGAGGTTTGCCTCCTCGTGTCAGAACACCACTGGTGTCAGGTATAACCGAGTGAGATGAACGTAATTCAGTTCAAATCTTTCTGTGCCGCATGAAACTGCTGCATGTGACGAATCAAAGGCAGAGCATGACGATTCAGAATATTAGTCAGCATAATGTTAACATACATTTCTCATATGGAAATGACTTCAGAAGACGGACACTTACCTTAGATTTTGGGGTAGAGGGAGAAACCTAATCAGGGGAGAAACTACAGTGAGAATCTTTGAAAATATTAGTATTTATTTATTGTTTGTCAGATGCAAGGGACAGTGGAAAGGAGGAGAGATACGAACGATGTTTCTTAGGAAGTGCATGACGGCGCTCTCATCTGGACGGCGACGCGGGGACGCGCTCTTCCTCTGAGGGGACGCAGACAAACCTCCTCGAAAAGAGCCCTGTGACGAAGACAGCACACTTCAACACTTCTACACACTTCTACACACTCCAACAACAATCTTCTACACACTTCTACACACTCCAACAACACACTTCTACACACTCCAACAACACACTTCTACACACTCCAACAACACACTTCTACACACTTCTACACACTCCAACAACACACTTCTACACACTTATACACACTTATACACACTCCAACAACACACTTCTACACACTCCAACAACACACTTCTACACACTCCAACAACACACTTCTACACACTTATACACACTTATACACACTCCAACAACACACTTCTACACACTTCTACACACTTATACACACTCCAACAACACACTTCTACACACTCCAACAACACACTTATACACACTCCAACAACACACTTCTACACACTTCTACACACTCCAACAACACACTTCTACACACTCCAACAACACACTTCTACACACTTCAACACACTTCAACACACTCCAACACCACACTTCAACACACTTCTACACACTTCTACACACTTCAACACACTTCTACAGACTCAACCACACTTCAGATCAGGGGGAGCCAGACACTGACAACATTCTAATTTAGTTGGTCCAGGGACATTTTTCACACATTTATGGCAGCAATATGATTACATTTTTGTTTCCTATCAGTCAGTCACGTTGTTACGCCAGTGACTGAGGAATTGGGATCGCGCCTGAGAGCCAAAACACCTTTGAGTGGGACAGAACGAGAGAGATCAGCGTCAGGAACCCCTCCCCGTCCCACGGGTCTACGAGGAGGCGTGAGGCACTCACTCATACACACTGACACACACACTCACTCACTCACCCATCACTCACTCATACACACTGACACACACACTCACTCACTCACCCATCACTCACTCATACACACTGACACACACACTCACTCACTCACTCATACACACTGACACACACACTCACTCACTCACTCATACACACTGACACACACACTCACTCACTCACTCATACACACTGACACACTCACTCACTCACTCACTCATACACACTGACACACACACTCACTCACTCACCCATCACTCACTCATACACACTGACACACACACTCACTCACTCACCCATCACTCACTCATACACACTGACACACACACTCACTCACTCACCCATCACTCACTCATACACACTGACACACACACTCACTCACTCACCCATCACTCACTCATACACACTGACACACACACTCACTCATACACACTGACACACACACTCACTCACCCATCACTCACTCATACACACTGACACACACACTCACTCACTCACCCATCACTCACTCATACACACTGACACACACACTCACTCACCCATCACTCACTCATACACACTGACACACACATACACACTCACTCACCCATCACTCACTCATACACACTGACACACACTCACTCACTCACCCATCACTCACTCATACACACTGACACACACACTCACTCACCCATCACTCACTCATACACACTGACACACACACACACACTCACTCACCCATCACTCACTCATACACACTGACACACACTCACTCATCACGCTCATTACGCTTCTGCTTCGGAGAAGATTCTGCTCTATTATCGAGGGTTCTTCTCATCCCTTACAGTCTAGATTTCAGATGTTACCATCAAGGAGACGTTTTAGAACCTCGCGCAAGTACAAATGTGGACCAGATGTCATTTGTGCAACTGCCATTAGAGTTTTACATTTTGAGAAGATATGAACATGAGTAGGGGTGGATATGTATGCATAGATTGTATATGTAGATATGTTATTGTTTTATCATTTTTATGTATATTGTTATGTTGTGTTGGTGTCCTTGTGTGTGGTGTATAGTGAGGCCAAAGACACATTTCCACTAAACTAAACTCCGCCTTCATATTCGTGGTGGTACAGACCCAGGCAGAAGTCCTGTGCGTCGGTGTGGTGGAGCATCAGTGGTTGTCGCCTGTGGAGAACGGGACATTGCGATGCTGAGATGCAGACTCGAGTCCCCTGACAGAGATGAGTCCCCCTGGTATCCCCAGTCGAGCTCCTCCGGGAGATACACCAGCTCATCTGAGGCAGGAATGACCTAATCCCATGCTCATTCAGCAAACTTACAACAGAGAGCGAAAACCTTATTTCTGTGGATTTGGCCATTCACGTATTCCATAACGAAACCTTGTTTACAACGTGTTTTTGCAGCGTTGAGCAATGTAGCCAATCACAAACATATCTGTTGATTTCTTGAACGATTTCTTGAACGCAATGGCCAATCAGGGGTTCTGAGCTGTGACTGGATTCTGAGTTCCCCAAATACCCTTATTATAACAATTATGTAAATAAGAGATTCATTGCGCAGTTATCTTCATTTATTGTAACAGAACTTCTTGAGATTCGATGAACTAAGATGAGTGAGCTTTTTTGAACTAAGAAATATAGCATTTCGTATCATGTTTATGCCGATGACACCCAGATCTGCCCATAAAGCCTGGAGATGATGAATCCGTTAATTCACTTTTTGAGTGTCTAAAAGATGTAAAATGCTGGATGAATAATAATAACTTTCTCCAGTTAAATAAGGACTAAACAGAAATGACTATATTTGGCCCTAATAGCTGTGCAAATAATATAGCTGGAAACCTACCGTAGGTCCTCGCCATCCAATCTGAAAACACATGTGAGGAATCTGGGCTTTATCTCTGACACAGAATTCAAATTTGATAGACCGATCAATTCAGTGGTAAAGAATAGTTTATTTCAATTGAAAATATCGCTAAACTTAAATCTATCCTATCTTTCAGTGATCTGGAGAAAGTAATTCATGCTTTTATTTCTTGGCGTCTTGATTCCTGTAATGTTCTCTATCCGGGTGTAAGTCTCTCCTCTGTCACGTCTTCAGAGAGTACAGAATGATCATAAAAGAGGGATCATATATCCCCTATTCTGGCCTCGCTACACAGGCTACCAGTTCATTTCACAATACAGTACAAGCTACTTCTGTATACTTTTAAAGGTCTGCATGGACTGGCACCAAAATATGTGACCCTTAAAACCTAAAGGAGATTGTGCGTTCTCAGTCTGCTGGTTGATGGTCAGTGTGGTATTAGCCCCGCCCCTCCTCCACTGTGATTGGACGGCTGGGTAAAAAGTGACAGTGATGAGCACTGCGTTTTACCCAAAGTTAAACATTCTTCAACAAACACACGGCCTTAAAGTCTTTGGTACACTTCAATGCACTTTCTTTTTGGTATGGATTGTTTTTTATTATTGTGCTGTTGGAGGAATTGAAAAGCTTTTGTGCCTTGTGTTTACAAAGTATATAGGCATAATGCAAAAGGGTTCTGGTGTAGTTTGTAGGATCGTGTCTATCTTGTGTTTAGGTGTTAATATAGAACTTGGTCTATTTCAGTAATAATAAATATGGGATGTTATTGTTATGGTTAAAGTCTGTTTCTCAAATCATAAAAATGTGCCCCCTATGAAAACTAAATGCCCCCCATTCTATATGTCCTGGCGACGGCTCTGATCTGAGGGTTACAGTGGAGGCTTTCCCGCCGGGCCGATCCTTCTTCCCGGAAGTGCATGGAGGTCACAAAGTCATGGAAGGCCCCTTTTTCTGCCCGAAGCCACTCTGGCGCCTCCTTCACCCTCACTACTAGGGGTGTAACGGTACATGTATTCGTATTGAACCGTTTCGGAACGAGGCTTCCGGTTCGGTACGCATACAAACCGAACGATTCCTTTGACAATTTTTCCTGCCGACAAAATACGCGCTGGCGCGACCACCACAACGTTGCGCAACATCAAATGGCAAACGTAATGAAAGCGTAACGAAACTGCTCATTATATTGTGCTTCACGGACCGTTTATCAGTTCGGACCAGCAACATCTGTGCAGCTCGAGCCGATCTTAATCAAGCGACACTGTTACTACAGCGCTGGGAGATCCAGTGAAGAAAACATTTGAATTCGCCACTGAAGTAATAACATCGCTGCGAGATCTAGTGAGAAGCATTCACATTTCTCCGTTATTAACCGTAGATCTCTATTAGATGAAACAGCGCTGACGTGGAAACCAGGAGAAACATTGTGCCGTGAATGATCTAGTTATAGGCTTTAAGTCCACAGATCAGCAACATTCCCCATGGGTTTAATATAGTAACACTCACTGTAACCATGGCTGGAATAGTGAAATGCTTTCAAGTACTGCACACATCTTTTTCCAGCACTTCAAAACTCAAATATTATCTAAATATTATATATATAAATATAGGCCTATATTTAAATGTTATTTTTAATGTGATGACCAAAACATTATTTGTTCATCCTTCAAAGATTACCCCCATTTATAAACCTGAAAGTTTCAAGATGTAGGAAAACTTAAACTTATTTAAAAATATTTTTTCTTTTAATAAATAGGATATTTCTCTGCCATTTCTTTCTTTTTGCTGTATCGAAAATGTACCGAACCGTGACACCACTGTATTGTATCGAACCGAACCGTGAATTTTGTCACACCCCTACTCACTACCTTTGCCAAATGGACCGTGGAGATTCCAGTGCAACGTGAAGTTGCAATGCAGATTTGCCCAACACCACCTGGCAAGGTCGCCCATGTTTCCTATCCAGGGTTTGTAAGTTCTCGGCCGGGACCCGTAGAGAGAGGTAAGTGTTGCACCTCACACTCAGACCCCACTCCGGGATGCTATGCAGCGGAGGACAAGAATGCTCCTGTCCTGCATCCAGATATCACAGTCCTTCTGGCGAAGGACGTTTTAGAGCCGGTCCCTCCAGCTGGCATGAGGTCAGAGTTCAACAGCCCCTACTTTGTTGTACCCAAGAAAGGTGGTGGGTTACGACTGATCTTGGATCTGTGTGTCTTTAATCGGGCCTTTCACAAGTTTCCGTTCAAGATGCTAATGCTGAAATGTATTTTCGAATGCATTTTCCCCCAAGATTGGTTTGCAGCAATCGACCTAAATGAGGCATACTTTCACGTCTCAATTCTCCCCCCGTTCCTACACTTTGTGTTCGAGGGATGGGCATATCAGTACAAGGTTCTCCCCTTTGGGCTGGACGCTGCCCTTGCCCCTCTAAGGGAGGTGGGTATTCGTATCCTCAACTATCTCGACGACTGACTCATCCTGGCCCACTCGCAAGATCAGTCATGCGAACACAGGGACCTGGTGCTCAGGGCTTTGGTTCAACTGGGAAAAGATCAAACTCACCCCCTTGCAGAGTATCTGTTTTCTCGGTATGGAGCTGGACTAGGTCAACATAACAGCACGTGCTCAGTCAGTGCTGAACTGCTTGAATGCATTCAAGGGCAGGACAGCGGTTCGACTGAAACTGTTTCAGAGTCTCCTGGGTTATATGGCATCTGCAGCCATGATCATGCCCCTCGGATTGCTTCATATGAGAATGCTTCAGCACTGGTTACATGACCGAGTCCAGAGATGGACATGGCACACTCCGGGTGGCAATCATACTGGCCTGTCGCCAAGCTTTCAGCCGGTGATCGGACCTTGTTTTTCTACGGGCAGGGGTTCCCTTAATGGAACAAGTGTCCAGGCATGTTGTTGTTTCAACAGATGCCTCCACCACTGGCTGGGATGCCGTATGAAACAGGACCTTGACTGCAGTGGCATATCAATTGCCTCGAATTGCTAGCAGTATTCCTTGCTCTATGCCGGGTCCGACCGTCGCTCCAGGACAAGCATGTGCATCCAGACGGACAACACCTAGACTGTTGCGTACATCAACCGCCAAGGTGGTCTACGCTCCAGACACAACTCGCCCGCAATCTCCTCCTCTGGAGTCAAGTTGCTTTGTGCCATTCACATCCCGGGCGAGCCGATGGAGTCTCCACCCCCAGGTGGCCCAGCTGATTTGTGATAGTATACAGAACTATTTCAGTATATATATGTTTGAAAAAGCCCCTGAAGCCATGCCCTCTGCCCCTGCTTCAGATTATTAAACATTCCAGCAGTCCAAACTCTTAAGCTACATTCAGACTGCAGGCAAATGTGGCCAAAATCTGATTTTTTGCTCACATGCGACTCAGATCTGTTGTTCTCATGACAGTGTGAACAGCACAAACCCCATGGAATCTGATCTTTTAAATTCCAAATATTTGCCGCTTCCATTTTTGGTCCTAAATCCGATCAGGTCAGATGTTTTGCAATGCGACCTCAGTCTGAACAGTCAAATCGGAATTCATGCGACTTTTACATTCCTCTAGATCAGGGGTGGCGAACGTCGGTCCTGGAGAGCCACAGTCCTGCAGAGTTTTGCTTTAACCCCAATCAAACACACCTGAACAACTGATCAAGGTCTGCAGGGCCACTGGAAAGCTACAGACGTGAGTTTTCATCAGGGTTGGAGCTCAACTCTCCAGGACCGGAGTTCGCCACCTCTGCTCTAGACCAACATTCGTCACAATTCTGCGCTCATTCGAGTCACTTCAAAGATTTTACATTCCCAAAGTTATCATAAAAAGACAGTAGTGAGAGGTAGTCAGTGAAGGACAGTGATGTGACAGAACTCAAAAGTATTAAGGTAACAGCTCATACAAGCAAAACACAAGACCTCATATCATAAAGGTTTAAAAACTCTGCTCTCCTTTTGCATCCTCATGTTTGTTCTTTATATTGCCTGTGCATAAATTCACACTATAAATAAACTACTTTTAATCATTTTAATAAATATATTTACTTTAATGTTATCCTTGTTTACTTCCGTATGACTCGTTCTGTGTGGCTTCTTTTCATTGTTCTGTTGTGCATCGGGTCAGTTCAGGCCCATGATCTGTTCTCACTGGAGTCTGATATCGCCATATTTAAAATCAACAATGTAAACAGCTACACGGATCTGAGCAATACATCTGAATAGAGCTCGATGGCTCACAGTGTGAATTGAGCCTTAGGCTACTGTATGTTCACACTGACGGTCCAAATCCGACCCCCAAAAGACCTCCCCCCTTAGTTACTGTTGCTATGTCCGACCAGCCACGCCTCTCTCACGCCACACCATGACCTCACGCAGTGAAACACACACCGCGGCGTAGAGAACACTGACAACACACTGACACAGGACAGACCAGCTTACCTTTGATAGCTGATATAAAAAATTGGATGACTAGTAATTTCCTACTACTAAATTCTGAAAAAACAGAGATTCTAATTATTGGACAAAAAACTTCCACACGCAATAACCCAGAATACTGTCTAACACTTGATGGCTGCTCTGTCAAGTCTTCGTCGTCGGTTAGGAACCTGGGTGTGCTCTTTGATACCAACCTTTCTTTTGAAAGCCACGTGTCTAGTATCTGTAAAACTGCATTTTTCTATCTTAAAAATATATCTAAAATACGCCATATGCTCTCATTGGGAAATGCAGAACAATTAGTTCATGCGTTCATGACCTCAAGGCTAGATTATTGTAATGCTCTACTGGGTGGTTGCCCTGCACACTTAATAAATAAACTACAGCTAGTTCAAAACGCCGCAGCTCGAGTTCTTACCAGAACCAGGAAGTATGACCATATTAGCCCGGTTCTGTCAACACTGCATTGGCTGCCTATTAAAGATCGTATACATTTTAAAATATTGTTGATTACTTACAAAGCACTAAATGGTTTAGCCCCGCAGTACTTGAGCGAGCTCTTAACGCATTATAGTCCTTCACGTCTATTGCGATCTCAAAATTCCGGCCAGTTGATAATACCTAGAATATCTAAATCGACTGCTGGCGGTAGATCCTTTTCCTATTTAGCACCAAAACTTTGGAACAGTCTTCCTACCATTGTCCGGGAAGCAGACACACTCTGTCAGTTCAAAGCTAGACTAAAAACACATCTCTTTGACCTAGCATACACATAACACACTATAGACTTCTATAATTCAATTTTAGGCTGCATAGAGTAGGTCAGCCGGAACAGGGAACACTTCCCTTAAATCTTGATGTACTCGTTACATCATAAGAAGAATGGCATCTACGCTAATATTAGTGTCTTTGTTTATCCCGAGGTTTTCCCGCAGCCTGCCGGATCTAGGCCGTATCCAGATCTGACGAAGGAGATCCGCCTGGACCCGATGACAATGCAGTGCTGAAGTGTCAACTATCCTCTCCCTATGTAGGATCCCTTTCCCACTCTACAGATAAAGCGTTGTTGAAAATCCGGCTCGCGTACCCCGAAGTTATAGAATAAAACAAAATTCTGAATGCGCATGTGAACGCATGTGAACGCCGTCAGCGTTAATCACAAGTTCGCGTTTAAAGTCTGTTAGAGAGAACGGCGTCGTCTTAGTGGCCCCTAATTTAATAACAAATGATAATTTCAATGGAGGTGAATCAATCAAAACTTAACTTTAGCTGGAAATAACATTCAAGAACCGCTATAAAGCCAAAACAATCTCCTTAAATTATATGTTTATCTCTGTAAAGCTGCTTTGGAACAATCCATTGTTAAAAGCGCTATATAAATGAAGATGACTTGACTTGACATGATACAGTTGGTTTTTCAAAGTTGGTCCTTTCTAATGTGGGGCGGCAGTGGACGAGCTGGATGGCCTTGTATGGCTGACACCACCGCCGGTGTATGAATGAGTGAGTGAATGGGTGAATGTGAGGCAAAATTTAAATGCTTTGGTGGCCATTGGGTCTGTGAAAGCGCTATATAAATGCAGTCCATTTACCATTTACCATTTTAAAGAAATCTAAGCAATAAATACCGTTTTGTGGCTGTTTAATGGTTCTGACAGATCGCTCAGTTAAAGCTGCTCGTGAACCCATCATCTTCTAGTTCATTTATAGCATCAAATAAACATGAATGAACATCAGAAGGAATGTTGTTTCAACCGTGGAAAGACGTCAGTACAGTTCAAATCCACCCGCGTTAATCTACTAACTCTCCTGACTGCTGTGTCGGACAAAATGGCGGATTCAGCGGATCGCGGATTATGATTGGTCAAACCGCCTGTCAATCAAACTCCCTGCGAAGGGTGAATTGGATATGGTATGTGTATCATCGTATCATCCAACTATTCCATTCAAACTGGCAAACAAAAAACAGGAAAAACGGTTTATACGGTTTATTGTTTTCCTGTATGAACCAAGGGTGGCTTGCCCACTTCAGGTTGGTGGAGAGTTCCTGCCTCAAGTGGAGGAGTTTAAGTATCTTGGGGTTTTGTTCACGAGTGAGGGAAGGATAGAACGGGAGATTGACAGACGGATCGGTGCAGCTTCTGCAGTAATGCGGTTGGTGTACCGGTCTGTCGTGGTGAAGAAGGAGCTGAGCCGCAAGGCGAAGCTCTCGATTTACTGGTCGATCTACGTTCCTACTCTCACCTATGGTCATGAGCTGTGGGTTATGCCCGAAAGAACAAGATCCCGGATACAGGCGGCCGAAATGAGCTTTCTCCGCAGGGTATCCGGGCGATCCCTTAGAGATAGGGTGAGAAGCTCGGTCACTCGGGAGGAGCTCAGGGTAGAGCCGCTGCTCCTCCACATCGAGAGGGGTCAGCTGAGGTGGCTTGGGCATCTGTTCCGGATGCCTCCTGGACGCCTTCCCGGGAAGGTGTTCCGGGCACGTCCCACTGGGAGGAGACCCCGGGGAAGACCCAGGACACGCTGGAGGGACTGTCTCCCGGCTGGCCTGGGAACGCCTCGGTGTCCCCCCGGCAGAGCTGGAGGAAGTGTCTAGGGAGAGGGAAGCCTGGGCATCTCTGCTTAGGCTAATACCCCCGCAACCCGGCCCCGGATAAGCGGAAGAAGATGGATGGATGGATGTATGTATGGATGTATGAACCAAAAAAAATTTAAGCTGGTGTTGCATGGGGGAATATTCAAGAAATGTTCATGGTTTTCACGTATTCCCCCACGGTACACCAGCTTTAATTGTTTTTGGTTCATACAGAAAAATGAAATATTTACCTTTTTTGTCCCGTTTTTAGTTTGCCAGTTTGAATGGAATAATTGGATGATACACGGACCAGATATGCACAAAATCAGATGTGAGCTGAGTCTGTACGAGGCTTTCACTTCCTCCTCTGTAGTTGTAGCTTAGATCGAGGTTCACATGTGATCAGTCAGAGTACAGGTCATGTGTATTCGGCGTGCTGTCCGAGCGCGGGATTGTCCCGAACCCAGTGGACTCCCGTATCCACGGTTGGGAAAGGAACAGTTAGAAGTGCGGAGATGGAGGAGGGATGCTGGGAACAGAGGCAAGTCTGCTGTGTGTATTCCTCTTAGCTCGTTAATTGAGTCGATTAACTGAACATGCTCCTCCCGTGTTAATTAGGTTAATTATCTGAATGTGCTTCTCCCAAACTTTGTTAATAAAACATCATATATTAATTAGGTTACTTGAATGGATGCAATGAAGGTTACCAATCAATGTCATCATGGCCAAATTAATATTCATCAAGTATTTAGTAGAGCCTTTCACCTTATTCTTCAAATCTTACTTCCTTGTTATTTATGTTTCCTTGTCCATTTGAACTCATTATGTGTTTGTCTTTACACACTCAAAGGGATAGTCCACCCAAAAATGAAAATTGTCTTCATTTACTTTCTCTCATGTCTCCAATCCTGCAGAACACAGAATAAGATATTTTGAAGAATGTTGGTACTTTATTTTTTGGAAATAATATATTTTGTTACTAACATTCTACAAGATATCTTCTTTTGTGTTGAGCCGAAGAGAGAGAGATGTTCAGACACATCTCGACAGCCGCTTATGAGCACTAATTATGAACCTGAAGTGACGCTTTTACAAACTCACAGTATTTTTTCAAATCGTATAAACTGAGTCCCTGTCTGGCGTGAGCTTTCAGAGAGGAGGTGAAGGTCAGGGATGAAGCAGCGGACCCGATTACAGCTCTGGCCACAAATATTCTCGTCATATTAAAATACCAAGCTTTAACTCATTTTTCCTGATGGTAAATAAAGAATATATATACAACTCATTTATTCAAACAAATGGAATATTTGTAGCACAACTTTTTTTTTTACAATGATTTGTTAAAATACTGTTAAACCAGAGGAAAACCCCTACGCCCCTTTAACAAAGTCTTGATGTTGTTTCAGGCTCTACTAGAACAGGTTTTCCTGCTTGAATGTTGATTATTCTCCTCATATTCTCCATTGTTGCGGCTCCTCTCTCCCCAGTCTGTCAGTAACGCTCTGTTTACTTCCTGTCTCTATGAAGCCCCTCCTCCTGAAAGCACACTGTGCTCTGATTGGTCGGCTGGAGCAGTGTGTTGTGATTGGTCGAGCGCTTCGAGTGTGTTTGGGAAATGTCCCGCCCCTTCCCATAACCGCCAGTTTAACACACTACTAACTAACTCAAACAGGCCCCGCCCCTTTATTCTGCGCATTAATTATTATAATGAGCAATATTGTGACGTGTTCATTCCCGGAAGAAACTCAAGGCTACAATGGAGGCGTTTCAGGAGTTCAGAAACACTGACACCAAGAACTGGAGTTTTGCAGAGTTTTTTCAGGCTCAAACAGCAACATCTAATTTATTTTTATATCTTAAATATTATTATGAATGAGTTAAAGATTTTGAAGTCATATTGCATAGGTGTGCTTGGAGTCGATTGTTTTATTTGTGATAATAACACAATGAAACATGACAAATTGTGCAACATAATTTTTGTCCAGCCTGTCAAACAAAAACAAATAAATTATGAACACATGCAAAAACAACAGAGAACCAACCAAATATTAATAACTGATTATGTTGTAGTCAATGTTTGCTTTTTCCTGTCAGATTTTTAGATGTTTTTATATGCATTTTTTTTGCATATAAAATAAAACCTGTAGCTGTAATTTAACTTTATTTGCCAAAAATTGTGTCAGATAAATACCTTAAAGGCACACTGTGGAACTTTTTGGCCACTAGTGGCGCTCGACCTGTAATTTCCCCCTAGAGGCCACAAGCGCCGCAGCACTGTCGCAAAAGTCCACAAACAGTCAACCGGTCAGCCTCCCGTGTCTTTAGATTATGTGTGTACAGACAGTAGTTGACTTGTCGGTTGAAGAAAGATAATCGATTCACTATTGAACAAAATAATGATATAAATATAAGATTAATAATATAAATTATACAAAGAAAATAAATTGAACAAAAGTACACAGAAAACAATGTCTGATCAGGTAAGTCGCATAGACAAGGGTTGCCCGATCCTGCTCCTGCCGATCGTCTGTCCTGCACAGTTCATCTCCAACCCTAATCACACACACCTGAAGCAAACCATTAACGGCTTCAGGATCTCTTTAAAATTAAAGTCAGGTGTGTTTGATCAGGGTTGGAGATGAAATCGTGTTGTCGGGAAATCGTGTAACAAAACTGATATAACTCACAACATACTGCCGTTATTTGTAGGCTTCAGTTTGATTGTCCTTTTACACACATACAAATATGAGCTGAAGGCAAAAAAATAACGGCAGTATGTTGTGACTTATATCACTTACAGCATCCTACTAGCTACCAGATTGATAATTCGCTACTCTACTAGCATTCCTTGATACGTGAAGTTAAATGGAGGACAAGATAGATTCCGTAACATGGCCAGACAGACAACAAATTCGAAAAAATAGAGATATTGTGCAAGCAATATATTTAACTTACTAAGTTAGTCCAAAAGCATGACGGGCAGGTCAGCATCGGTCGGGCACCCCTCCTCCTCCTTTAGCCAGCGAGCGAACGCTGGACCAATGTTGATCCTCGTCCTGGCTTTTAGTTTATCACTCTCCCTTTTTCTTTTTCTTTTGTGTCCTCTGACAAAATCTTTGCCTTCTTCCGAGTAGCTGTTGGTTCAGCCATGACGACAACATGCAGACGGCAATCAAATGCGAGTTGAGCTCTCACGTTAGAATTTGGGGAAGTGACGTATGCCATAAAGCGGTCGAATTTTGTAGTTTTTTGTGTGCTCGGGTTCCTACCCGCAACCCGAAGTTACATAGTGCTAGTAAAAGCGATACAGACACCTTCAGGCTACGGCAGACGTGTCATTCAACCTATTGTAAGTCGATGTAGCATCTCAATGGGTTTTGGTAATATATTAAAAAGGTTGAAAAGTTCCACAGTGTGCCTTTAACCAAGTTTAATGTTTAGTTCTTCCCTATTTAAAATATAACATATTTTTCTCATATTTTGCTGGTTTAATGGAGCTCGTTAAAAACCCCTCAGACGTCACTAGAGTCAGGAGAACCGGCTCGTGAAGAAGCTGGACCTTCAGGCGTTGGTTTATTAGCAGGGGCGATGTCTGTGTTCTGTTCATATGAATTAGCAGATTTCTGTCAGTACAATATGATCAGACTTTTTGACAACCGACTATGTTAATACTTTTCATTAATACTTTTTGAGAACTGCTTACTCTTGCTTAGAACGAAGCCGGCTGCTCTTTCTGTCTGTGAGCCAGGAAAGGAAAATTCACTTGATTATGTTGTAAATTCATGTTATAGATCTTATTGTGAATGTTTAGTTAAAACAATAAAAGCTTCTTCCGTTTCATCACTTAAATGACATTGAAACGCTGATATATCTGCTACACAATATAGACACAATATCTACATATGGAGGATCATGTATACCAGGGTTGAACGATATTCCTAAAACTTGAAATCTTTCTAAATATTGATGATAAGCCCCATATACATCTCAATATTTTTGCTTTTGCTCTAGAATAATTAAAAACGGTGATTTTCTTTTTCCCCAATTAAAAACAAACAGATTTGGACAAACAGTTATTATGTCAAAGCACATTCAAAATGTTTAGTGCAAAAAACACAAAGTAAAAAAAACAATGCAGACTTTTCTTTATTAATCTTAATATTCAACAATATTTGATTTTCACGATATATAATATTGATGATAATATTGCTAATATTCTATATATATATATATATATATATATATATATATATATATATCTCGCCCAGCCCTAAAACATGGAGCATAGCGGTATTACTCTCTGTAAAGCTGCTTTAAAACTGCATTCTGGGAAATGCAAACATTTGGTTTTCATAGTTACCCCTGTATAATGTGCGTTGTGTGTGCAATGATGAGGAACAAAAGATGCAATGTCACGGTAGCCTTAATCTGAGCTTCACCCTTTCTAGACAAATAAACAAAAAAGTCAGTGTTTATGTTGTTAGATATATTTTAATCTTGCAAATGTGAAAAAGCTGAAGACAGGAACAGCGTCAGGGTTACAGATACACACAGTGTTTAGGGGTTACTGGTGCGTTCACACTCAAACATCACACTGTTACAGAGAGAGAGACGAGTTCCCTGAGGCGTGTTTGACAGATCGACAGACAACACTATTATACAGCAGGAACACACACTCTCACGAGCATAATCATAATCATAATCACGTCAGGCACTCCGTCACGGCCGCTTCTGACCAGCGTTTGGCACTTTAAACATAAGGTCACGACTATAAACTTACACACATCACGGAGATCTCTTTCACAATCAAACAGCTTAAATATCTGTGAATTTCAGAAGAAAAAAAATATTCACCTCCCTCTTTTGTTGTCTTAAAAGTTAAGGCTTTATAAATTGCATAAACGCGCAAGCATAACAAATAATTCCAAAAAGATGCAAATTCATTTTTGAAAGCAAGCCTCCGTCGGTATCGTGGAAAACCCTGAGGCGTTTAACTGGATCCTAATGTGGATATAACACACGTTCAGCGCTCGTGTGATATACTGAATGAAGAGCTCATAGACACACACACTGTACCGTCTGTGCTGAACTATACTGTCAGTGAAGAGTTGTACAAACACTCGATTTTGTTCTGTACAGGCATTTCAAATATCTGAAAATCTTATAAAAGCAAAAAGTCACGTTTATAAACATAATTCTCACGCTCCTTGAATCACAGTAACATCCCATAACACCCGAGCCGCAGCTTTACTCAACACTGGATATACAGTACAGCAGCAGGTTTGGCACACGATGAACTTTGAGATGAAAGATAAAAGTCATTAAAAAGCGAAACGATCACTGCAGGTCGAGCGAACTCAAGCCAGCAGAACAGTAGTTGGAGAAAAGCCTGCTCAATCCTCACCTTTCCCTTCTTCTTCTTCTCCCCCCCGAAGAACTTCCCGATCTGGTCCATGACGGTGGGGCTCTTCTTGCTGCGGCCCAGCCGGAGAGTGGACTGCGAGGAGCTTGCGGATGCCATGAGCGAGTCTCTGAGGGAAGCGAGGCGAGAGAGGTCTACTCGAGGTCCTCCTGGATGGTCTGCAGCTCGTCCGACTCCGAGGGCCGGTCCGTGAAAGTGTTGTCCTCTCGCCCCGGGGCGTCCCGAGAGAACAGGCGGGTCAGGTGTGGGCGGGGCCCGTCGGGGTCAGGGGTCGTGCCGCTCGACTGCTTCCAGATGCCCTGATCCACTGCCTCCGTCGTGGAGTCACTCAGCGCTGGACTCTTGCTGGAAGAGCCATTGTTCTGGTTCAGGTCCGCCTCCCCCAGTCCTGAACACACACACCATTGTCATCAACATTGAATCATCACTTTTCATGAGAAACTATTAGGGGTGTGACCTTTTCTTTTCATTAGCTTATGGCTTGCTTAGTTGGGGACATTTAATATCATTTTCAACAATAATATTGATCTCCCTGCATCGACACACCATTGCCATTAACATTAAATTATCACTTTCATGAGAAACTGTTTGATACATATATATCGCAATAATATGTATCGTGGATATTTCATCCAAAATAAAAATTACTGTGGGAAAGTTTTCAGAGTTTTAGTGTCAGCACTACATTAAACTACTCTATATAATGTTAAATATAATGTATAATAATGCAGTGGGGGAATATTTGTGGGACTGATAAAGCCAGATGTCTGATGTTACCAGTAAAAGTGGCCTTTATTATATAAAAAATATATCCAGTCAGTGACAGAGATCAAGCATATTCATCTACAATAATTCAGTGTTTTCAGCTTCAGAATCATGAATATTGTTATTCTGGAGTCTCTATTGTCCTGCGTGGGGCTTCAGCACCAACTCCATCCTAGTCATTTACACACACAATGTAAAACCAAATTTAGCATTTTAATCAACAGGACATTTTTTGTTAACCTTTAATCATGTCTTGGTGTATCACAATAATATGGTCTCGTGAGTTCAGTATGGTGATATGAGGGTATCGTGAGTTCAGTATGGTGATATGAGGGTATCGTGAGTTCAGTTTGGTGATATGAGGGTACCGTGAGTTCAGTTTGGTGATATGAGGGTATCGTGAGTTCAGTTTGGTGATATGAGGGTATCGTGAGTTCAGTATGGTGATATGAGGGTATCGTGAGTTCAGTTTGGTGATTTGAGGGTACCGTGAGTTCAGTATGGTGATATGAGGGTATCGTGAGTTCAGTATGGTGATATGAGGGTATCGTGAGTTCAGTTTGGTGATTTGAGGGTACCGTGAGTTCAGTATGGTGATATGAGGGTATCGTGAGTTCAGTATGGTGATATGAGGGTATCGTGAGTTCAGTTTGGTGATATGAGGGTACCGTGAGTTCAGTTTGGTGATTTGAGGGTATCGTGAGTTCAGTTTGGTGATATGAGGGTACCGTGAGTTCAGTATGGTGATATGAGGGTACCGTGAGTTCAGTATGGTGATATGAGGGTATCGTGAGTTCAGTATGGTGATATGAGGGTACCGTGAGTTCAGTATGGTGATATGAGGGTATCGTGAGTTCAGTATGGTGATATGAGGGTACCGTGAGTTCAGTATGGTGATATGAGGGTATCGTGAGTTCAGTTTGGTGATATGAGGGTACCGTGAGTTCAGTTTGGTGATTTGAGGGTATCGTGAGTTCAGTATGGTGATATGAGGGTACCGTGAGTTCAGTATGGTGATATGAGGGTATCGTGAGTTCAGTTTGGTGATATGAGGGTATCGTGAGTTCAGTTTGGTGATATGAGGGTACCGTGAGTTCAGTTTGGTGATATGAGGGTATCGTGAGTTCAGTTTGGTGATATGAGGGTATCGTGAGTTCAGTTTGGTGATATGAGGGATATGAGGGTATCGTGAGTTCAGTATGGTGATATGAGGGTACCGTGAGTTCAGTATGGTGATATGAGGGTATCGTGAGTTCAGTATGGTGATATGAGGGTACCGTGAGTTCAGTATGGTGATATGAGGGTATCGTGAGTTCAGTTTGGTGATTTGAGGGTATCGTGAGTTCAGTATGGTGATATGAGGGTACCGTGAGTTCAGTATGGTGATATGAGGGTATCGTGAGTTCAGTTTGGTGATATGAGGGTATCGTGAGTTCAGTTTGGTGATATGAGGGTACCGTGAGTTCAGTATGGTGATATGAGGGTATCGTGAGTTCAGTTTGGTGATATGAGGGTATCGTGAGTTCAGTTTGGTGATATGAGGGATATGAGGGTATCGTGAGTTCAGTATGGTGATATGAGGGTATCGTGAGTTCAGTTTGGTGATATGAGGGATATGAGGGTATCGTGAGTTCAGTATGGTGATATGAGGGTATCGTGAGTTCAGTTTGGTGATATGAGGGATATGAGGGTATCGTGAGTTCAGTATGGTGATATGAGGGTACCGTGAGTTCAGTATGGTGATATGAGGGTACCGTGAGTTCAGTATGGTGATATGAGGGTATCGTGAGTTCAGTTTGGTGATATGAGGGATATGAGGGTATCGTGAGTTCAGTATGGTGATATGAGGGTATCGTGAGTTCAGTATGGTGATATGAGGGTATCGTGACTTCAGTATGGTGATATGAGGGTATCGTGAGTTCAGTATGGTGATATGAGGGTACCGTGAGTTCAGTATGGTGATATGAGGGTATCGTGAGTTCAGTATGGTGATATGAGGGTATCGTGAGTTCAGTATGGTGATATGAGGGTATCGTGAGTTCAGTATGGTGATATGAGGGTATCGTGAGTTCAGTATGGTGATATGAGGGTACCGTGAGTTCAGTATGGTGATATGAGGGTATCGTGAGTTCAGTATGGTGATATGAGGGTATCGTGAGTTCAGTATGGTGATATGAGGGTATCGTGAGTTCAGTATGGTGATATGAGGGTATCGTGAGTTCAGTATGGTGATATGAGGGTATCGTGAGTTCAGTATGGTGATATGAGGGTATCGTGAGTTCAGTATTGTGATATGAGGGTATCGTGAGTTCAGTATGGTGATATGAGGGTATCGTGAGTTCAGTATGGTGATATGAGGGATATGAGGGTATCGTAAGTTCATTTTGGTGATATGAGGGTATCGTGAGTTCAGTTTGGTGATATGAGTGTATCGTGAGTTCAGTATGGTGATATGAGGGTATCGTGAGTTCAGTATGGTGATATGAGGGATATGAGGGTATCGTAAGTTCATTTTGGTGATATGAGGGTACCGTGAGTTCAGTTTGGTGATATGAGGGTACCGTGAGTTCAGTATGGTGATATGAGGGTATCGTGAGTTCAGTTTGGTGATATGAGTGTATCGTGAGTTCAGTATGGTGATATGAGGGTATCGTGAGTTCAGTATGGTGATATGAGGGATATGAGGGTATCGTAAGTTCATTTTGGTGATATGAGGGTACCGTGAGTTCAGTATGGTGATATGAGGGTATCGTGAGTTCAGTTTGATGATATGAGGGTATCGTGAGTTCAGTTTGGTGATATGAGGGATATGAGGGTATCGTGAGTTCAGTATGGTGATATGAGGGTACCGTGAGTTCAGTATGGTGATATGAGGGTATCGTGAGTTCAGTTTGGTGATATGAGGGTATCGTGAGTTCAGTATGGTGATATGAGGGTATCGTGAGTTCAGTTTGGTGATATGAGGGATATGAGGGTATCGTGAGTTCAGTATGGTGATATGAGGGTATCGTGAGTTCAGTATGGTGATATGAGGGTATCGTAAGTTCATTTTGGTGATATGAGGGTATCGTGAGTTCAGCATGGTGATATGAGGGTATCGTGAGTTCAGTATGGTGATATGAGGGTATCGTGAGTTCAGTTTGGTGATATGAGGGTACCGTGAGTTCAGTTTGGTGATATGAGGGTACCGTGAGTTCAGTTTGGTGATATGAGGGTATCGTGAGTTCAGTTTGGTGATTTGTATCGAATCGTGACGTGAGGGAATCGTTACAACCCTAGAAATCATCCATCGTAACGAACACGAGTAGTTGACGTAGTGATGGGTCATTCATTAACGATCCGGTCATTGCGTGTGTCAAATATTTTTGTTCCCTGTGAATTATTTTTGCCTGCATTATAATGATTTCTTAATTGGCGTGTGGACTGATGGGTCAGTGAACCCGAGGTTCCCCACGAGTCCGTCCTCAAGCTCCTCCGGGCCGAGTTTAGGGAAACATCGGGTCCATCGTAGACGTCCAATACACTACTTAGGCGCCGAAAGAACAGCACACACACACAGTGTGATCACCAGCGGAAATCTCAGAGTAAAACTGGGAGTTGGGAAAATATGACACACCGGTGTTTTATTTATGCATCATCTTTATATCTCTTTTAATTTCTTTTATAACTGTTTTAATTTTCCTTGCTTTTATTTGGTGATTATGGCAATTCAAAGTGCTTTACACAGAAAGGAATTAAAATAGTGTATGAAATGTGCTATAGAAATGAACTTGCCTTGCCTTGATTCAGAATATGATCAAGATTGCTTAGGTGGATGTGTTCGGGGAATCTGGCTGTTAAAAGTATAACATTTAAAGCCACTTAAATGAACGAAATGACTCGAATAAAGATTCTTTCATTCTGATGAACGAGATCGATCGACAGAGTCGGTAAAATGATCCGAACTGCCCATCGCTCCTGACACGATGGTGTTCTTCTCCACAGGTTTCAGAGCGGCTTTTCCTCAGGAGGTCGTCAGGTTTGGACCCGAGCAAAAACACAAAGCCTCGACTGTACCGCACAACACAAGAGAATCTGAACTGACTCTAGTGTTCCTCACAGAGACTCTTTGTCCTCCACAAAGTTATTGTAGAAAGACAAAGGGGACAGTGTGACTGGAATAACTTCCCCAGGCCAGATTCTGCACATTCTTTGCTCAGTGAAACTCATCTCTTTTCTCCAGTCCATCATGTAACGTGTGGCGGATCCAAATCACTCATGAAGGAAGGTCCAAACGCTCTGTTTTGTCTTATTACAAATGACAAATTTGCATAGTTTTTTTTGTCAAAAGTAGGGCTGTGCAACGATTAATCGCATCCCAAATAAAATGTGTTATTTATATATAATATAAATTGGTAACACTTTCCAATAAGGTTCATCAGTTAACATTAGTTAGGGTTAGGGTTATTTACCAACATGAACTAACCATGAGCAATACATTTGTTACTATATTAGTTAATATTTGTTAATGTTAGTTAATAAAAATACAGCTGTTCATGTTTGTTCATGCTGGTTCACAGTGCATTAACTAATGTTAACAAATACAACCTTTGATTTTAATAATGTATTACTAAATGTTGAAATTAATATTAACTAAGATAAATAAATGCTGTAGAAGTATTTTTCATACTTAGTTCATAAGGTAGTTAACTAATGACCCTTACTGTAAAGTGTTACCTATAAATTATATATAATTATATATACAGTATATACATATATTTCTTAAACATACATACACGTGTGTGTATTTATATACAAAATAATTATACACAGTACACACATATATGATGTAAACACAAACTTTTATTTTGGATGCTATTAAAAGTTTCAGAGCCCTATTTAAAAGTGGAACTGAAGTTGAATTCTTCATGCATGTGTATTGAATGTTAAATAAGATAATGATAACGTCTCGGCTACGTTTGTAACCCTCGTTCCCTGAAGGAGGGAACGGAGACGTTACGTCAGAACGTCCGACTAATGGGATCTCACCCAAGAGCCCAATCACCTTCGAGTTGTAAAAAACGAGCCAAAGGTACGCACGGTACCTTGGTTTGCGGAATTTGCATCACGAGCTCCACCCTGCTGTGTGGGTATTAGGGCTGTAACGATACACCAAACCCACGATTCGATTCGTATCACGATTTTTGACCCACGATTCGATTCGTATCGCGATTCTATCACGGGGGCGGGGCTTGAGGGGGCGGGGCTTGTGGTGAAAAAAAGAGATTTTGAGAGAAGAAAAAAAATACCGGTATTTTTATTAAATAACATTAGGAAAAACCTGTATAATCTAAACACCAAAGAACAATAATAACTATGAAAATTATTAAACTATACTAGGCAGTGTAGGCTGCTGCTTTAGGGTTGTGTTCTGTGTTCCAACTAAATTGATTTCGGGATGGTGCCGTAGGATATGCATCTGCATGTTGGACGTGTTGCCGGTCAATTGAGGATTAATTTAACGCACTTTCTGAGAATTTATATTTCAAGTTTTGGCTGCAAATTTCACGTCCATAATGCTGAAATTGCCAAATTTTAAATAATTTATCCTCAACTAGTTTTGTGGTGTAGGTCTACGTATTTTATAATGTTAACTTCAAATAATACTAATAGTAATTTAAAGATGTGGTAGTTCTCAATACTGAATAAAGTAATCATCAAATGGAAAATAACACGGTAGTATTTTAGTCCTGAATAAATTAAATACATAGGCTATTAATCCTGATTCCTTTAACTTAAAGCCGTCTTTTGTTGTTTTGACAACAAAATTAATGACAGACACATATGGCTTCCGTCACTTTAAGAGCTAGTGCACGGATCCTGTGTTCATTATACTGGCATGCGTTTTATGCCTATTAAAGACAAAACCGACTATGTTTAGAGTATAGCCTCACAAAGACCGAAATTGACAATTTTGCGTGTTAAAGCAATATAATCCGCGAAAAATAGTTACTGGCCAGCTGTTTTTGAGGCGGATTTTCTATGAATGTGCGCATAGAAAATAATCTCTCAGAGAGCGCGCGAGCACTGATTAGTTTAAAATTGCTTGAATGTTTAAACTGGTAAGACTTAAAAAGACTTTTACAGTCTATGGTCCCGACTCCAAAACGCGAGTGTGTATTATCGCCGCATGCAGCGCCTGCCTTGCACAACACATTATGAGAGGAGAGAAGAGATAGAAGACGCGCGCGGCACCGCTGAACACTCACGCTGTTTGTGAAATTGCGTCTGGAAGATAGTTGTTAAAAGAATGATTTGATTTTATTATCTGTGTGGATTACGATTGCGGGAATTTCCCGCAGTATAAATGGGAGACCTGCGGGAATGATTAGAATTATGCGCAATACCCGCAATCCCGCGCCGAAATTCGAGCCCTGGTTCTGGACAGGAAGGATAACTCTGGGAGTTGGAAGGGGTGTGATCGCGATTCTGCCTTCTCACATCGCGATACAGGATCGTGGACCTGAGTATCGCGATTTCGATTTTATATCGCGTATCGTTACAGCCCTAGTGGGTATAAGGAGCAGTGCGTGCATTCTCACATTTATATTCTTCGCTGAGGAGCCAAGAGGTGTGTCCCGGCTGTTCAGCGGTACAGCGTTTGTGGCAAGGGGACGTGACGTCTCCGTTCCCTCCTTCAGGGAACGAGGGTTACATACGTAACCGAGACGTTCCCTTTCACTCAGTCACGTTCATGACTGATGTTCTGATTACATCAGAACGTCTGACGAATGGGGTCCTATCCAAAACGCCACAATGGCTGTCTTCCAGTGCCTTGCGCTAACAACGGCTCCCTGTCGTGAGGCCAGCACGAGCGAAGGGCTAAGCTTAACGCAAGAGTTACCAAGGTAGACAGGGTAGCAAATTCCATCAGGAAAATGCCAGCATGATGCCTACCCATAGGGAGGACTTAGGAATACACACATAAACCACCTAGGCAGAATATATATGGAAGATCTCTGAGGTAACCCAGCCAGAGGGTGGAGTACATTTCAACCTCAGAGAGGCAAGACTGGTCTTGTCAAGGGAAAGACATATGCAACCAGAGGAGATTTATTGTGGAAATACACACGTGGGACTGCCCAGCAGGGGAATTGCAACACATGGAGGCACCTAGTCCGACACAAGGGATGGCCAACTGGGCAGCGCACAGGTGTTAGACGTCAACAGTGCTGGAGGAGCCCAGGATTCAGAACTGTGGAACTGACTTGAGGAAATTAGCGCATGCATCCAGTCCGTGGAGTGGAATGGCGCAACAAGCGAATGACACTGAGCAAGTCCTACTTACTGGCGAGTATACCGGAGGACACAGGCTCTATATGGATATTATAGAATCTCGCAAATGTGTTAGGTGTCGCCCAGCCCGCAGCTCTACAAATGTCTGTTAGCGAGGTGCTGTGCGCCAACGCCCAGGAGGAAGCAACACTCCTGGTCGAGTGTGCTTTCATCCCTGCGGGCAGACCTTGAGCTTGGTAGGCCAAGGTTTTAGCATCCACTATCCAGTGGGACAACCTCTGCTTGGAGACAACCTTTCCCTTCTGCTGGCCTCCGTAACAAACAAAGAGCTGGTCTGAGGTCCTGAAACACTGCGTTCTATCTATGTAAGCGCAGAGGGTGCGTACTGGACAGTCCAGATCACAAGGACGAATGCATTCAAAAATGCGTTTGGGCGTTAACATCTTGAATAGAAGCCTGTGTAAGGCTCGGTTCAAGGAACGCAGGTCCAGGATCGGCCGTAACCCACAGCTTTTCTTGGGTACAATAAAGTAGGGGCTGTAAAATCCGCACTTCATGTTGCCTGGAGGGACTGGCTCGATAGCACCCTTCGCCAGTAGGGCTGCGACCTCTGCTCGCATGACGGGGTGTCCCTGCCCACCATCGTGACGCGGACTTCCCGAAACCTGGGGGGACGCCGGGCGAATTGAATCGCATAGCCGAGCATGATCGTTCGGATGAGCCAGGCTCCCAGGAACCGAACCAGTGGGGTCAGAGGAACTACAGGCATACCCGCCATGGGGCAGCAAGGGGGAACAGACGGCCCTGATATGGGAGGCGTGAGAAGGCAGAGCGTTCTCTTGGGGCCGCCTCTGCCAGAGAGCTGGCGACCGGAGAAGAGGGGGATGAGACCCGCGAGGCGTTGCGTCACCCACTGTCATCCGCGCCCTCTTGGGACCCGGAGGCAGAGTTTGTGTTTGTTCTTTCTTTGACAAATTGAACAATAGCGCCGCTTTGCCTGGTGTTTGGCAGAGACGCTGTGTCTCACGCAGTGGCCTGGGTGGAGGCTGCTGCTGTGGCCTTGTGGGAGCGGAGGGCAGAATATGTTTAATCGCCTCAGACTGCTTCTGGGCGGCCAAGAACTGCTGGGTAAAGTCCTCGACCGCACCGCCAAAGAGGTCAGCCTGGGAGATAGGAGAGTTGAGGAAACAGGTTCGCTCAGACTCGCACATATCTGACAGGTTAAGCCATAGTTCCTGGACCACCAAAGTGGACATCACCTGGCCCAGAGACCGCTCAGTGACCTTCGTCGCCCATAGGGAGAGGTCGGTAGCAGTGCGCACATCCTGCATAAGCCCCAGGTCAGCACTTCCCTCGTGTATCTGTTTGAGTGCCTTGGCCTGGTGGACCTGCTGGATGCCCATAGCATGCAAAGCGGAGGCAGCCTGACCCGCCACTCTGTAAGCCTTGGCCACGAGAGTGGACGAGAACTTACAGGCTTTGGACGATTGCTTGGGGTTGCCGCGCCAGGTGGAGGCGCTCTAAGGACACAATTTCATCGCAACAGAGCGCTTCACTGGGGGTACCCTAGCATAGCCCTGGGCCACCTCGTCATCGAGGGCAGTGAAGGCGGAGGTAGCCCCAGAACGCTTACGGGCAGTCAGAGGTGCCCTCCATGAACTGGTGACTTCCTCATGCACTTCCGTGAAGAATGGAACTGGAGGCGTGTGCTGCCCCCAAGGACCAGTCATCCAGCCTTGAGCGCTCGGGGCACGGTGAAGGGTTCCACTCGAGCCCGATGCTCTTGAATGCCCAGGCAAGCATGGCCGTCAGCTCTGGATCAGACTCGGGCAAAGCTATCGTCCCAGAGGGAGGCAGCTCAGCCGAATCCTCATCTCCAGAAGAGTCAAGCCCGCCTTGTAATGCGGCGATCGACATCTGATCATCCGCAGGCGCCCCGAATGAAACGCTGGGTCACTGCAGAGAGGAACCAGCAATCTCATCCAGAAGCACCACAGTTTGCGACGCCAGAGAGGGGCGTGTGGATTCCCACACTGTCAACCTCAGATCACCCTGACCATCAGCCGAAGTAGCCCTCTCACGAGAAGAGGAACTAGAGCGAGGTATGGCAGAGGGGACTCTACCTCGTCTGAGGTCATTGAGTCTCGATTGCAGCGTCGCGTGTTATTTTCACCAACTGGTTCTTTTTTACTAAATGAAATCTCTGTGTATGATTATGATTTGTACAGAAGCTCCGTAGATTTACACTAAACACAGAGAGAGAGAGAGAGAGAAAGAGATTGACTGAGTGTGTGTGTGTGTGTGTGTGTGTGATTACCTGCGTCTGTCCTTCTTCAGAATAGGTTTATCATGTTTAAGAATAAGTTTATCATGTCCGAAGAGGAAATATCTTTGTTATCTTTATTATCTTTGTTGTAGCATCCTGTCAGTGTTTAAGGATATTTCCCATGCATCCATCATGACCAGCAGAGACGAGCAGTGCTGATACTGGTGAAATATATCAGCAGTCTTAGAAATGCTCTCATCCAGTCAGATTCCAGATCAGAACCGACTGTTATACGTGTAACAATATCCCAACCAGCTTATGGTTTATGATCTGTTCTGTTCCTGTTTCCTTTAGTTCCGGTTTCCTCGCACTTTTAGTTTTGGTTTCACTGGTTACTGATTACGTCGTCGTTTGTTGCTATAGTTTCACATGTCTAGTTTTCTTTCCTTTGTTCTAGTCCTGTTTATAAAGCCGTGTTTCAGTGTTTCTCGCTCAGTTCGGGTTTATGTGTTCTGTGGTTTACTTTATTCTCCTGCGGGTTCATTCAGAGTGTTTGATTATTAATAAAGTTTTGTTTTTTAATCTCCTTCATTACATCGAAACACTTATTTATATAGCAACAAAAAAATTAATAAAACACTTTAAAAATTGCGATAATATTGCAATATTCAGTCACTCAAAATCAGCACAAGGGAAATTCTTTCACCGTGACAGTCTGAAGTGTAATATTCAGTAATATTACGTCAGAGGAAGACGGTCGAAATATATAATGTTTTTCACCCAAAAATAAATATTTCCTGATTATTTACACACCACATGGCCATCCAAGATGTAAATCACTTTCTTTCCGGAGCCAATGAGAAATTAAAATTATGGAGGGATTTTTCTCCATCTAATTCAAGTGAATGGTGCCCAACGTAGACCATTTTTGACGTCCAAAAAACATGTTTACTCAGCTTCAAAAGGCTCCATACGACCCCAGCTAATAAATAACAGCATTCTCTAGCGAAACAAAAATTAAAACATAAAAATTAACATACTGTTTAACTACAAATGTTTGCCTAGGTCTACATTGGGCACCATTCACTAGCATTAGATATAGAGAAATCATGGAATGATTTCCTCCAAAATCTTAATGTCTCTTCTCATATATATCATAGAGTCATACACATCATATCTAGGCTTATTATAAACTGTATAAAAGTTTATGGTAGAGGTGAAACGATATCCTCATGTCACGATTCGATACATATCACGATACTGAACTCACGATACAATATTTTTGTGATACTCGAAGACATATGATAAAAGGTTAACAATTTTTTTTACCGTTGATTAAAATGCTAAATTTGGTTTTACATTGTGTGTGTAAATGAATAGGATGGAGTTGGTGCTGAAGCCCCACGCAGGACAATAGAGACTCCAGAATAACAATATTCATGATTCTGAAGCTGAAAACACTGAATTATTGTAGATGAATATGCTTGATCTCTGTCACTGACTGGATATATTTCATATAATAAAGGCCACTTTTACTGGTAACATCAGACATCTGGCTTTATCAGTCCCACAAATATTCCCCCACTGCATTATTATACATTATATTCAACATCATATATAGTAGTTTAATATAGTACTGACACTAAAACTCATTAAAAAAAATCCTCATAAATTTTCATTTTGGATGAATTATACACATACTGTCAGTATCCATGATACATATTGATGCATGTTTGTATTTTAATATATTGTGACACCCCTAGTTTGTGGTCATGTTGTTGTGGTCTGCATGAGGTTTGAGCGAGGTTATGTCCCACACACACTGGAGCAGTGGGCCGAGGCACGGGAAGCATGTCTCTGAGAGGAGCTTCAGGCATGCGGCTCGAGTCCAGAACTCCCACCCCTGCTCCAGTCGCTGTATAAGCACATTCATGAGGGCCGGAGAAGCCCACGGCACAGAGACAGGCCCTCGTCTGTTCCAGCGCTCCCCAGCACAATCCCTGACTCCAACTACTGCAGTTCAACCGCAGCTGGAACATGCGGGACGATTAAAAAAGGCCAAACATTTAATAAACCGCCATTTCTTGGCCAACATTTGGCGGTTTATTAAATGTTTGGCCTTTTTTAATTTAACATTGCAGTCAAACTATTTTGCACAATTTTTGAGACTACATTCCTATGATAGATGATCCATGGCTACAGAAACGATTAAAACACTTTACGGTTCCTGTATTTTTAGTGTTTGGATGGAAACTCAGATGAGATGTGCTCAGAATCTAATGACACACACTCTGTGATTGTGGAGTGTGAATTACCGGAGCAAATACATATACTCGCACTCATTAAACATTAGTGAGAACTCATTGCCGAGGGTTTCATAAAGGGGGAGAACTGCATGTTTCTGATACATATTTATGGATTGATTCCCACCTCATCTGTGTGTGTGTGTGTCATGGTGGAGGGATTTCCTTTGAAGTGATTTGAAAATAGATAGATGCACTTTTATGATGGATAGATGCACTTTTATGATGGATAGATGCACTTTTATGATAGATCGATGCACTTTTATGATGGATAGATGCACTTTTATGATAGATCGATGCACTTTTATGATGGATAGATGCACTTTTATGATGGACAGATGCACTTTTATGATGGACAGATGCACTTTTATGATGAATAGATGCACTTTTATGATGGATAGATTCACTTTTATGATGGACAGATGCACTTTTATGATAGATAGATGCACTTTTATGATGGATAGATGCACTTTTATGATAGATAGATGCACTTTTATGATGGATAGATGGACTTTTATGATGGATAGATGCACTTTTATGATAGATAGATGCACTTTTATGATGGATAGATGCACTTTTATGATAGATAGATGCACTTTTATGATGGATAGATGCACTTTTATGATGGATAGATGCACTTTTATGATGGATAGATGCACTTTTATGATGGACAGATGCACTTTTATGATGGATAGATGCACTTTTATGATAGATAGATGCACTTTTATGATGGATAGATGCACTTTTATGATGGACAGATGCACTTTTATGATGGACAGATAAACTTTTATGATGGACAGATGGACTTTTATGATGGATAGATGCACTTTTATGATTGACAGATGCACTTTTATGATGGATAGATGCACTTTTATGATTGACAGATGCACTTTTATGATGGATAGATGGACTTTTATGATGGATAGATGCACTTTTATGATGGACAGATGCACTTTTATGATGGATAGATGCACTTTTATGATGGATAGATGCACTTTTATGATAGATAGATGCACTTTTATGATGGATAGATGCACTTTTATAATAGATCGATGCACTTTTATGATGGATAGATGTACTTTTATGATAGATCGATGCACTTTTATGATGAATAGATGCACTTTTATGATGAATAGATGCACTTTTATGATGGATAGATTCACTTTTATGATGGACAGATGCACTTTTATGATAGATAGATGCACTTTTATGATGGATAGATGCACTTTTATGATAGATAGATGCACTTTTATGATGGATAGATGGACTTTTATGATGGATAGATGCACTTTTATGATAGATAGATGCACTTTTATGATGGATAGATGCACTTTTATGATAGATAGATGCACTTTTATGATGGACAGATGCACTTTTATGATGGACAGATGCACTTTTATGATGGACAGATAAACTTTTATGATGGACAGATGGACTTTTATGATGGATAGATGCACTTTTATGATTGACAGATGCACTTTTATGATGGATAGATGCACTTTTATGATTGACAGATGCACTTTTATGATGGATAGATGCACTTTTATGATGGATAGATGCACATTTATGATGGATAGATGCACTTTTATGATAGATAGATGCACTTTTATGATGGATAGATGCACTTTTATGATAGATAGATGCACTTTTATGATGGATAGATGCACTTTTATGATGGACAGATGCACTTTTATGATGGACAGATGGACTTTTATGATGGATAGATGCACTTTTATGATGGACAGATGCACTTTTATGATGGATAGATGCACTTTTATGATTGACAGATGCACTTTTATGATGGATAGATGGACTTTTATGATGGATAGATGCACTTTTATGATTGACAGATGCACTTTTATGATGGACAGATGCACTTTTATGATGGATAGATGCACTTTTATGATTGACAGATGCACTTTTATGATGGATAGATGGACTTTTATGATGGATAGATGCACTTTTATGATGGACAGATGCACTTTTATGATGGATAGATGCACTTTTATGATTGACAGATGCACTTTTATGATGGATAGATGGACTTTTATGATGGATAGATGCACTTTTATGATGGACAGATGCACTTTTATGATGGATAGATGCACTTTTATGATTGACAGATGCACTTTTATGATGGACAGATGGACTTTTATGATAGATAGATGCACTTTTATGATGGACAGATGCACTTTTATGATGGATAGATGCACTTTTATGATTGACAGATGCACTTTTATGATGGATAGATGGACTTTTATGATGGATAGATGCACTTTTATGATTGACAGATGCACTTTTATGATGGACAGATGCACTTTTGTGATGGACAGATGCACTTTTATGATGGACAGATGGACTTTTATGATGGATAGATGCACTTTTATGATTGACAGATGCACTTTTATGATGGATAGATGCACTTTTATGATAGACAGATGCACTTTTATGATGGACAGATGCACTTTTATGATGGACAGATGCACTTTTATCATGGATAGATGCACTTTTATGATTGACAAAAGTGCATCTGTCCATCATAAAAGTGCATCTGTCAATCATAAAAGTGCATCTATCCATGATAAAAGTGCATCTGTCCATCATAAAAGTGCATCTGTCAATCATAAAAGTGCATCTATCCATGATAAAAGTGCATCTGTCCATCATAAAAGTGCATCTATCCATCATAAAAGTGCATCTGTCCATCATAAAAGTGCTTCTATACATGATAAAAGTGCATCTATCCATCATAAAAGTGCATCTATACATGATAAAAGTGCATCTGTCCATCATAAAAGTGCATCTGTCCATCATAAAAGTGCATCTATGATGGACAGATGCACTTTTATCATGTATAGATGCACTTTTATGATTGACAGATGCACTTTTATGATGGATAGATGCACTTTTATGATGGACAGATGCACTTTTATGATGGATAGATGCACTTTTATGATGGATAGATGCACTTTTATGATTGACAGATGCACTTTTATGATGGATAGATGCACTTTTATGATGGACAGATGCACTTTTATGATTGACAGATGCACTTTTATGATGGATAGATGCACTTTTATGATGGACAGATGCACTTTTATGATGGATAGATGCACTTTTATGATTGACAGATGCACTTTTATGATGGATAGATGCACTTTTATGATAGACAGATGCACTTTTATGATGGACAGATGCACTTTTATGATGGACAGATGCACTTTTATCATGGATAGATGCACTTTTATGATTGACAAAAGTGCATCTGTCCATCATAAAAGTGCATCTGTCAATCATAAAAGTGCATCTATCCATCATAAAAGTGCATCTGTCAATCATAAAAGTGCATCTATCCATCATAAAAGTCCATCTGTCCATCATAAAAGTTTATCTGTCCATCATAAAAGTGCATCTGTCCATCATAAAAGTGCATCTATGATGGACAGATGCACTTTTATCATGTATAGAAGCACTTTTATGATGGACAGATGCACTTTTATGATGGATAGATGCACTTTTATCATGTATAGAAGCACTTTTATGATGGACAGATGCACTTTTATGATGGATAGATGCACTTTT
>JAROOI010000081.1:82500-142500 GCA_030578255.1 Tiaroga cobitis
TTACACATTTCACGACTTTTCCTGACCATAAAAACCCTGTGATGTTTTCAATTAGCTTTTTTTTACATTATTTATTTTTTACACAGATGTGAGACAACACTGTTGCCGTGAAAATGAACGGCCAGAACATATTAAAAGTTTTCTGTTCCCAGTTAGAACGTTGATTTTTCTAGCTGTAGTTAGTGTGTAATGTCGCTGTTAGAGCGTAAACAACATCTGTAAAGTTACGGCGCTCAAAGCAAAGGAGAGATTCGCTTTTACAGAAATGGCTTTTTAAGGACTACAAACGGCTGGTAGGAACTACACGAGCTTCCTCCCGGGTTAGTGACATCACCAACCCTAGAATTTACATAACCCCGCCCCCGGAACACGATTTATAGATTATCATGACAGAATATGCTAATCACTGACTAGAAGATAACTACACATAAGCTACACATTCATCAACTAACCATTCAGAAATGTCCTGTTATATTCTACATGTTGTCACTTCTTGAGTCTCCCCATCTTTGTCTGACTTCAGTTTGAACATAAAAGGCTAAAAGTTTTTGAAACTTTCAGTGTGTGTGTGTGTGTGTGTGTGTGAGGTAAAAGCACAGGAGCTGTTGTAGCTCCGCCCCCTGTGCCGGGACCAGCAGCTCATTTGCATTTAAAGGGATAGACACAAAACAGTGCGTATTTGCTCACCCTCAAAAAGTGACAGTTTTAACTTTTATGTTCTTGCTGTTCGTGTATAAAGCACTAAGTAATCTTGCTCCTCAATACCTTACGGAGCTGTTGACGGAACACAAACCAATCAGATTGCTTAGATCACAGTCTAATCATCTGTTACGAGTACCCAGATCCAAGCTGAAATGTAGGGGTGACAGAGCCTTTGCTGGCCCCAGGTTATGGAACAAATTGCCATTACATATTAAAACAGCGCCCACAGTGTCTGAGTTCAGAAATCTTTTAAAAACCTACTTGTACTCTTGTGCGTTCAATGTCTTGTGAAAGTTGTTCTTAAGTTTTGTATGGATTTAAATAGCTATATCTTGTACAGCACTTCGGTCAACCAAGGTTGTTTTAAATGTGCTTTATAAATACAATAAACTTGAAACTTGAAACATGCTATATGAAAATATCTGTGGGGTATTTTGAGCTAAAACTTCACACACACACTCTGGAGAGAGACATCAGAGACATATTTCACATCTTATAACTTTATCTGGACAATAACTTTATTCTAGAGCTGCTGTAAAGCCCAACAATCTGTAATCTCCTGTTATTTTAAGGTGACGTACTTAACATGTTACTACACCCTAAACCAAACCCTAACCGTAACTCTATAGTAAGTACAAGCTTAATAATATTACTCGGCACTTATTTGAGTAAGTACAACTGAGTAATATTAATTAAGCATGTATTTACTATAGAGTTACGGTTAGGGTTTGGTTTAGGGTTAGTTAATTGTAATTATGCAAAATGTACTATTACAATAGTAAGAACATGTAGTAACATGTAAATACGTCATCTTAAAATAAAATGGGTTACACTTTATTTTAAGGTGTCATTGTTACAGTGTAATTATATATTTAAGTACTGAGTAATATTAAGCAACTACATGTACTGACTATAGGGTTAGTGTAGGGTTTGGTTGAGGGTTAATTGCATGTAATTATGCATAATTTACTGTTATTACTATGGTAAATACATGTAACATATGTAACAAGGACACTGTAAAATAAATTGTTACCATAATATGTTACCAAGTTACCTATATATCATATCAATATTACAACATTTTGTTAAAAACATGCTGGAAATGTTCATAAAGTAGCACTGATACACACTGAGATCACTTCAGCAAACTCTATATTAAACCATGATCAGTGCAGAAAGAGTAAAGTAAAGAGATGAAGATGAAGGGTAGAGTAAAGTAAAGAGATGAAGATGAAGGGTAGAGTAAAGAGATGAAGATGAAGAGTAAAGTAAAGAGATGAAGATGAAGGGTAGAGTAAAGTTAAGAGATGAAGATGAAGTCTAAAGTAAAGAGATGAAGATGAAGGGTAGAGTAAAGAGATGAAGATGAAGAGTAAAGTAAAGAGATGAAGATGAAGAGTAAAGTAAAGAGATGAAGATGAAGAGTAAAGTAAAGAGATGAAGATGAAGAGTAAAGTAAAGAGATGAAGATGAAGAGTAAAGTAAAGAGATGAAGATAAAGAGTAAAGTAAAGAGATGAAGATGAAGAGTAAAGTAAAGTTAAGAGATGAAGAAGAAGAGTAACGTAAAGAGATGAAGATGAAGTGTAAAGTAAAGAGATGAAGATGAAGAGTAAAGTAAAGAGATGAAGATGAAGAGTAGAGTAAAGAGATGAAGATGAAGGGTAGAGTAAAGAGATGAAGATGAAGAGTAAAGTAAAGAGATGAAGATGAAGGGTAGAGTAAAGAGATGAAGAGTAGGGTAAAGTAAAGAGATGAAGATGAAGAGTAACGTAAAGAGATGAAGATGAAGTGTAAAGTAAAGAGATGAAGATGAAGAGTAAAGTAAAGAGATGAAGATGAAGTGTAAAGTAAAGAGATGAAGATGAAGAGTAAAGTAAAGAGATGAAGATGAAGAGTAAAGTAAAGAGATGCAGAGTAAAGTAAAGAGATGAAGATGAAGAGTAAAGTAAAGAGATGAAGATGAAGAGTAAAGTAAAGAGATGAAGATGAAGAGTAAAGTAAAGAGATGAGGATGAAGAGTAAAGTAAAGAGATGAAGATGAAGGGTAGAGTAAATAGATGAAGAGGAAGAGTAAAGTAAAGAGATGAGGATGAAGAGTAGAGTAAAGAGATGAAGAGTAAAGTAAAGAGATGAAGATGAAGGGTAGAGTAAAGAGATGAAGATGAAGAGTAAAGTAAAGAGATGAAGATGAAGAGTAAAGTAAAGAGATGAGGATGAAGAGTAAAGTAAAGAGATGAAGATGAAGGGTAGAGTAAATAGATGAAGAGGAAGAGTAAAGTAAAGAGATGAGGATGAAGAGTAGAGTAAAGAGATGAAGAGTAAAGTAAAGAGATGAAGATGAAGGGTAGAGTAAATAGATGAAGAGGAAGAGTAAAGTAAAGAGATGAGGATGAAGAGTAGAGTAAAGAGATGAAGAGTAAAGTAAAGAGATGAAGATGAAGGGTAGAGTAAATAGATACAGATGAAGAGTAAAGTAAAGAGATGAAGATGAAGAGTAAAGTAAAGAGATGAAGATGAAGAGTAAAGTAAAGAGATGAAGATGAAGGGTAGAGTAAAGAGATGAAGAGTAAAGTAAAGAGATGAAGATGAAGGGTAGAGTAAAGAGATGAAGAGTAAAGTAAAGAGATGAAGATGAAGGGTAGAGTAAAGAGATGAAGATGAAGAGTAAAGTAAAGAGATGAAGATGAAGAGTAAAGTAAAGAGATGAAGATGAAGAGAAAAGTAAAGAGAAGAAGATGAAGAGTAAAGAGATGAGGATGAAGAGTAAAGTAAAGAGATGAAGATGAAGAGTACAGTAAAGAGATGAAGATGAAGGGTAGAGTAAAGAGATGAAGATGAAGAGTAAAGTAAAGAGATGAAGATGAAGGGTAGAGTAAAGAGATAAAGATGAAGAGTAAAGTAAAGAGATGAAGATGAAGAGTAAAGTAAAGAGATGAAGATGAAGAGTAAAGTAAAGAGATGAAGGGTAGAGTAAAGAGGTGAAGATGAAGGGTAGAGTAAAGAGATGAAGATGAAGGGTAGAGTAAAGAGATGAAGGGTAGAGTAGGACAAGTGAGGATTCCTAGGATAAGAAGAAAGCTCTTCTTATCCTGGGAATCCTCACTTGTCCTACTCTACCCTTGTAGAAACATGACAAACACACTAGGAATTTGCTGAGGGTTACTCCACGCTAATGTTATTAATGATGAGGTTTACTCCACGCTAATGTTATTAATGATGAGGTTTACTCCACGCTAATGTTATTAATGATGAGGTTACTCCACACTAATGTTATTAATGATGAGGTTTACTCCACGCTAATGTTATTAATGATGAGGTTTACTCCACACTAATGCTATTAATGATGAGGTTTACTCCACGCTAATGTTATTAATGATGAGGTTTACTCCACACTAATGTTATTAATGATGAGGTTTACTCCACACTAATGTTATTAATGATGAGGTTTACTCCACGCTAATGTTATTAATGATGAGGTTTACTCCACACTAATGCTATTAATGATGAGGTTACTCCACACTAATGTTATTAATGATGAGGTTACTCCACACTAATGTTATAAATGATGAGGTTTACTCCACACTAATGTTATTAATGATGAGTTTACTCCACGCTAATGTTATTAATGATGAGGTTTACTCCACACTAATGCTATTAATGATGAGGTTTACTCCACGCTAATGTTATTAATGATGAGGGTTACTCCACACTAATGTTATTAATGATGAGGTTACTCCACGCTAATGTTATTAATGATGAGGTTTACTCCACGCTAATGTTATTAATGATGAGGTTTACTCCACACTAATGTTATTAATGATGAGAGTTACTCCACACTAATGTTATTAATGATGAGGTTTACTCCACGCTAATGTTATTAATGATGAGGTTTACTCCACGCTAATGTTATTAATGATGAGGTTACTCCACACTAATGTTATTAATGATGAGGTTTACTCCACGCTAATGTTATTAATGATGAGGTTACTCCACGCTAATGTTATTAATGATGAGGTTACTCCACGCTAATGTTATTAATGATGAGGTTTACTCCACACTAATGTTATTAATGATGAGGGTTACTCCACACTAATGTTATTAATGATGAGGTTTACTCCACGCTAATGTTATTAATGATGAGGTTTACTCCACGCTAATGTTATTAATGATGAGGTTACTCCACACTAATGTTATTAATGATGAGGTTTACTCCACACTAATGTTATTAATGATGTGGTTTACTCCACGCTAATGTTATTAATGATGAGGTTTACTCCACACTAATGCTATTAATGATGAGGTTTACTCCACGCTAATGTTATTAATGATGAGGGTTACTCCACACTAATGTTATTAATGATGAGGTTACTCCACGCTAATGTTATTAATGATGAGGTTTACTCCACGCTAATGTTATTAATGATGAGGTTTACTCCACGCTAATGTTATTAATGATGAGAGTTACTCCACACTAATGTTATTAATGATGAGGTTTACTCCACGCTAATGTTATTAATGATGAGGTTTACTCCACGCTAATGTTATTAATGATGAGGTTACTCCACGCTAATGTTATTAATGATGAGGTTTACTCCACGCTAATGTTATTAATGATGAGGGTTACTCCACACTAATGTTATTAATGATGAGGTTTACTCCACGCTAATGTTATTAATGATGAGGTTTACTCCACGCTAATGTTATTAATGATGAGGTTACTCCACACTAATGTTATTAATGATGAGGTTTACTCCACACTAATGTTATTAATGATGAGTTTACTCCACGCTAATGTTATTAATGATGAGGTTTACTCCACGCTAATGCTATTAATGATGAGGTTTACTCCACGCTAATGTTATTAATGATGAGGGTTACTCCACACTAATGTTATTAATGATGAGGTTTACTCCACACTAATGTTATTAATGATGAGGTTACTCCACACTAATGTTATTAATGATGAGGTTTACTCCACGCTAATGCTATTAATGATGAGGTTTACTCCACGCTAATGTTATTAATGATGAGGGTTACTCCACACTAATGTTATTAATGATGAGGTTTACTCCACACTAATGTTATTAATGATGAGGTTTACTCCACACTAATGCTATTAATGATGAGGTTTACTCCACGCTAATGTTATTAATGATGAGGGTTACTCCACACTAATGTTATTAATGATGAGGGTTACTCCACACTAATGTTATTAATGATGAGGTTTACTCCACGCTAATGTTATTAATGATGAGGTTTACTCCACGCTAATGTTATTAATGATGAGGTTTACTCCACGCTAATGTTATTAATGATGAGGTTACTCCACACTAATGTTATTAATGATGAGGGTTACTCCACGCTAATGTTATTAATGATGAGGTTACTCCACACTAATGTTATTAATGATGAGGGTTACTCCACGCTAATGTTATTAATGATGAGGTTTACTCCACACTAATGTTATTAATGATGAGGTTTACTCCACGCTAATGTTATTAATGATGAGGGTTACTCCACGCTAATGTTATTAATGATGAGGTTTACTCCACACTAATGTTATTAATGATGAGGTTTACTCCACGCTAATGTTATTAATGATGAGGGTTACTCCACGCTAATGTTATTAATGATGAGGTTTACTCCACACTAATGTTATTAATGATGAGAGTTACTCCACACTAATGTTATTAATGATGAGGTTTACTCCACACTAATGTTATTAATGATGAGGTTTACTCCACGCTAATGTTATTAATGATGAGGGTTACTCCACGCTAATGTTATTAATGATGAGGTTTACTCCACACTAATGTTATTAATGATGAGGTTTACTCCACGCTAATGTTATTAATGATGAGGTTACTCCACACTAATGTTATTAATGATGAGGGTTACTCCACGCTAATGTTATTAATGATGAGGTTTACTCCACACTAATGTTATTAATGATGAGGTTTACTCCACGCTAATGTTATTAATGATGAGGTTTACTCCACGCTAATGTTATTAATGATGAGGTTTACTCCACACTAATGTTATTAATGATGAGGTTACTCCACGCTAATGTTATTAATGATGAGGTTTACTCCACACTAATGTTATTAATGATGAGGTTTACTCCACACTAATGTTATTAATGATGAGGTTTACTCCACGCTAATGTTATTAATGATGAGGTTTACTCCACACTAATGTTATTAATGATGAGTTTACTCCACGCTAATGTTATTAATGATGAGGTTTACTCCACGCTAATGCTATTAATGATGAGGTTTACTCCACGCTAATGTTATCAATGATGAGGGTTACTCCACACTAATGTTATTAATGATGAGGTTTACTCCACACTAATGTTATTAATGATGAGGTTTACTCCACACTAATGTTATTAATGATGAGGTTTACTCCACGGTAATGTTATTAATGATGAGGTTTACTCCACACTAATGTTATTAATGATGAGGTTTACTCCACACTAATGTTATTAATGATGAGGGTTACTCCACACTAATGTTATTAATGATGAGGTTTACTCCACGCTAATGTTATTAATGATGAGTTTACTCCACGCTAATGTTATTAATGATGAGGTTTACTCCACGCTAATGTTATTAATGATGAGTTTACTCCACGCTAATGTTATTAATGATGAGGTTTACTCCACGCTAATGTTATTAATGATGAGTTTACTCCACGCTAATATTATTAATGATGAGGTTTACTCCACGCTGATGTTATTAATGATGAGGGTTACTCCACGCTAATGTTATTAATGATGAGGTTTACTCCACGGTAATGTTATTAATGATGAGGTTACTCCACACTAATGTTATTAATGATGAGGTTACTCCACACTAATGTTATAAATGATGAGGTTTACTCCACGCTAATGTTATTAATGATGAGTTTACTCCACGCTAATGTTATTAATGATGAGGTTTACTCCACGCTAATGTTATTAATGATGAGGGTTACTCCACACTAATGTTATTAATGATGAGGTTTACTCCACGCTAATGTTATTAATGATGAGGTTTACTCCACACTAATGTTATTAATGATGAGGTTACTCCACACTAATGTTATTAATGATGAGGTTTACTCCACGCTAATGTTATTAATGATGAGGGTTACTCCACGCTAATGTTATTAATGATGAGGTTACTCCACACTAATGTTATTAATGATGAGGGTTACTCCACGCTAATGTTATTAATGATGAGGTTACTCCACACTAATGTTATTAATGATGAGGTTACTCCACACTAATGTTATTAATGATGAGGGTTACTCCACACTAATGTTATTAATGATGAGGTTACTCCACACTAATGTTATTAATGATGAGGTTACTCCACACTAATGTTATTAATGATGAGGGTTACTCCACACTAATGTTATTAATGATGAGGTTACTCCACACTAATGTTATTAATGATGAGGTTACTCCACACTAATGTTATTAATGATGAGTTTACTCCACACTAATGTTATTAATAATGAGGTTACTCCACACTAATGTTATTAATGATGAGGTTACTCCACACTAATGTTATTAATGATGAGTTTACTCCACACTAATGTTATTAATGATGAGGTTACTCCACACTAATGTTATTAATGATGAGGTTACTCCACACTAATGTTATTAATGATGAGTTTACTCCACACACTGTTACTCCGCACACAGCGGACGGGGTGGGGGGGGGGGGGTGGGGGGGGTTAGTGCGCAGATAAGGAGGAGGGAGGGTCGAGCTGGCCTCTGTTTTGTTTGACGATGCTTTGAGCGTAAACAAGAAGTGACGCCACCCAACATCGCTTAGATCACCTTTAATGCTGGATGACTATAATTACTCATTTGCTCCATTCAATACAGACATCGGTAGCAGGACTGGTATCATTCACAGTATAATCATTTAATGCCGTTAATTAAATATTTACAATATACTGTCTTTATGTCCTTTCTACATATACGGGCATCTTCTGTAGCAGTTTCAGATGATATAGAGTAGAGATTCAGAGTGTTTCTTTCAAAATACTATGTGTATTATTTCACTTGTTTGCACTCTTGAATTATCAGTAACTTAAATTGATATTTAGTATATTAAAGTTTAATGTTTTGATAGTGTATAATGTTGGTAATAAAATAAAATCTTTGCTCTTTTGCAATAATATTAATTGCATGGACTACTCTTTCTTATCAGTACTGGCTAGTGCTGGCTAGATAAATATATTGTTTATTGATAAGAAACATATCACATACCGTGTGTGTGCATGTGTATGTGTGTTTCTGTTCTATTTTTCTGTTCTAGTCGTTTCAAGGTTTTTGTTCAGGTGAGTGTGTTACGGACCACTGACAGAAGAGGGCGATATTTCACTAAAATAGAGTCGATTCCGATTCCTGACTCCCACTGTATAGTCGATGGAACCGACTCCGGGATTCGACTCCATTTCAAAAAAGCGCTGGGAACAAGAATACAGGCTTGCCTTCAGTTTCACACACACTGACACAATGCCTAAAACTCCAGACAAAACTAGTCCAGTTTAGAGATTTTAGATATTACCTTGAAACGATGAGCATCATCATCGTGTCCTAGTTGTTGCCAATGCCTAATTTTAGAGAGGATGAGGGCTATAAGCTGTCATCTCTTATAAATGCTGTTTGGACAGGTGAGTTCAAGAGTCAAGACGCAAAAAATAATACCTAGATACATACAATAATGTACACGTACTAATGTGTTTAATCTTGTTGGAAGGTTTTCTTTACAATTACGATTATTTAAATGTTTATGAACAATGGGATTACAATACGATAAAACTTGATGATACCAATAATCTGGCACGAAGGTATGATGTGATTGCCTGTTGTTATTTTATTTATTTATTTGTGAAGTAAGCTACATGTAAGATGAAAGAGTGTGCGGTTTTCTGCAGCTCGAGAGTCGATTCCTGTGCAGGAGTCGAGTCTAGGATTCGACTCTTCTGGACTCGGCTCTCCGTCGGCAGGTGAGGCACACACACACGTACCCTCACCACGACCGAGTTGAGACACCGCCCGTATGTAGTTTCCCAACAACACTTCGCCCACACCAGTTTCCATCTGAACAAGAACCTAAACGCGGAAACCGGCCGTTCACAGTCGTGTTCACACGACACCTTTAGCGTGTGTTCAGCAATCTGCGATTATTCTGAACCTTTTTAAGTTCTGAAACATGAAAACACCTCACACTCGACGGGGAGAAGCATGCCTTCCTGCTAGCAATCTGTCATGTGTTCTACAGGTCAACACACAGTAATAACTCAAAAGGTCACATTCAGCACGACAGCATCTGCGCACATCTGCTCGACGGGCACGCGCTTGAGCTTAGTTTATGCAAATGAAACATAAAACATCGACAACATATTTGTGCCATAAATCGGAGCCTCTGGCTACTCAAACCCTCACTGTTCACGGGAACGAACCACTAAACTGAAAACTGAGAAACATCATCATCATCATCATCATCACACCTGGCAGACGAAGAAGAGTTGCAAAGGTGCAAGCCATGACAGGTTATTAAACCAGTCCAGTCGTGACAGAAGTAAACATACTGAACACACATAGAGCTTTTTCGAGCAAAGGCGACGGCTGTAATAACATGTCGTGATTTGACGAACACACACACACTCACACGTACCTGTTCGCCCTAGCGCGTCCTCTTGATGTGTGTATTCAGGGTTTCGGCCGCTCGCCTCAGCAGTTCATCAGAAAATCCACATCGGCGCAAAATAACAGGTTGTGTTGAGTCTGTTGTGTAGCTGAGTTTCAGGAGCGTGTTTGTGTCTTGGTGATGATCCACTCGCACTTCCGGATTCTGTGTGTTGTTCAGCGGGTGGGGCGAGCAAACCTCGAGTGTGTGTACTCTCTCTCTCCACTTCTGCTGTGTTAAACTGATAGTTATCGATATCAATATATCCTACAGCAGAAAACCTTCCGCGGTTTACTATCTAAAATAAATATATATATATATATATATATATATATATATATATATATATATATATATATATATATATAAAGATTATTTATACAGTATTTATTATTTATACAGTATTTTTATATTATATTATACATTCTATATTATATTATATTATTTATACAGTATTTATTATTTATACAGTTTACTGTAGTATGTATATTTTTTTACACATCATTATTGTTTTAAATTAATATGTGACATTATCTTGAATCAAAATAATGATGGGGGGTGGGGACAACCTGTCACTCACCTGAGATCCACCAATAGCAAACCACCACCATCCAAACATCCAATCAATTCCCCACAGACACAATCAAGCCCCGCCCCACATTTGTTCTTGTTCGAGAAGCGCTTCACTCGATGGTTTCAGTCACTGGATATACGGCACAATAGAAGAAACTTCCCTGTCCTGCTTCATACGATTGTTTTCGGTAGAGTAATTTCAGTTTAAGGCAGTCTGCGGGAACTAACATTATAGAACAAACTCTAGCAGTGCTGTAAACTGCCCCGAACTCATAACACAACACGACACGTCTCTTGAGTCACTTAACTGCTATTAGGCTTATGAAAATGAAATGAACATATTTTTAAATGTTATGAGGGATTAATAATAGAATGTATTTAACACAATTATCCCCTTTAATTAAATTGTATCATTATTATATCAAATCTATGACACTTATTGTCTTCTCACTATACCTCTAATCATTCATGTGCAATAAAATGTTATTTAATGATGAAAAATTGTGTGTTATCAAAAGCAACACTTAATAATATCTCATATCAGAGAAATTGTTTTTCAATGACACGTTTCATAAGATTTCAAAGTTGGGTATGTCCCACTTTTGGTCAACACGTCACACGTCAGACATTCATTAAAATGTAATAAAATCAGGCAATATCAGGGACAGCTGTCACTCTGAAGGACCCCTTGCCAGAGTGCACCAGTGTCAGACAGGCTCTGATAAGCTTTATAGTTTTAGAATAGGCCTATTTTAAATCCTCATGTTAATATTTCCTGTGTCGCAGACATGATTTGTCAACACCCTCTTCCAATTTCTAAAGGAAATTACTTGAAATGTTTAGACCATTTTATTCTCCTGAAGCAGATTATATTAGCATACAGCATCATCAGAGAAAACAAAATGGCTTCTATGAACTCCAGTTGTTTTGTGAAAGCAATACCTCTATGTGTCAACACCAGCTGTCTGTCTGGCAGAGGCGACGCGCCAATGACGGAGTTGACATTCAACGTCAAGTCATCGTACTTTTCTGACCCCATATATTGCTTTTGTGGATTGATAGTCATCACTTCTAGCAGAGTTAGGGTTGAAGAAACAGAAAATCCAGCATTTAGTGTTGTTTATGTGTCTATGTGGTGTTTTTAATATGCTTTAAGACAAGCATGTGTGAACTCATCAGTCGACAGCATTGCTGAGTAACTGAACCAAAGACAGGCTCAAACACACATTGCTGGTGTTTCTTTTTCTTTCTTTTTTTATTAAAGCAGAACATAAGACCAAACACAGTTAGACGACACCATCAATACAAAACACGTGAAACAGAAAGTAGGATGTACGTGTAATTATGTGAAATGTGTGTGTAAAGTGTGTATCTCTATTGTAAGTTTCCTGATATATGTAGAACTGAAATCTCTGGTGTTTCTGCGGTCACACACACACACACACACAGCACCAGATGGCATCCGAGCGGCGTCAGGAGAACTGCAGATCGCCTCTTTCCGCAGGGCAATGGTGTTGCAAGTGGGAAGTAATCTATGACATGGTGGGGAAAGTCTTGCAACACCCAACTCTTCAGTCAAAGATGAAGAAATGATGCGCTATATGAACTCAGTCAACCCATGAAACCTGTGCCAGAACACGAAACACTCCTCAGGTTATTCCAGAGGGAAGAGGATCTATATCCTGCTTTTGCTGCACTCTAAAACATAATGGGTTATTTTTTACCCAGACTGCTGGGTTATGCCTGTTGGGTCATTTTTGTTGGGTTATTTTCCAAACTGTTGGGTAGTTGTGTGTGTGTGTGTGTGTGTGTGTGTGTGTGTAACCCACTACTGGGTTAAATTGACCTGACGGTACCTGCTCCCCCCACTGATCTATATAGAATGACTGGATAGCTCATGACGTCATAAACAGTGAAGCCACCGCGCCGCCGTATTGTGATTCCCTAGTGAGCTCACGCGTTCTATTGAATCAATAGGAAATTGTATGATTTGACTAAGAAAACATTGCATAACGAGACACCGTCTTTAAATCTAAAGTCTCCCTGAACAGTCTTACAACGCAAACATCCTTAGCATTTAAATGGGTATTTGTTTAAAGTCGGAAATTATTCCTGCTTACTAAAAATTAAGTATATGTGAATTGTGAACTTAAAATTGAGCTCTTTCTGATTGTGTTTTACAGATAGATCAGTAGTCTGTTCAAGTATTTGATTAGTTAGCAAGAACATGTCCAGGAAATGCATAATACAAATTGTATGGGTTAATGTATACCTGTTTCACCTCTTATTTACCCCTTATTTACACTGCACACGTCTGCGGCGCCACACGGCTACCGGAGCTGATCCCGCCCACAAATCGCGATTGATTGCTCGACCTGCTCGATTGCTCGACCTGCTCGATTGCTTTTGTCCGCCTCGCTGCCTGCTGTGAGCTGCGAGTTTGTTTGCGTCGTGGCTGTCTAAGCCTCTTATTAGCTTCGTATTTCCTTCTGTTTTTCCGTATTTCTCTCTTTTATTATGTTCTGAACCATCATTTAACTCATAATTACAACTCGGACTGTTGGCCAGACGCGTCTCAAGCCATTATACGGCTGGAACCGCAAATACGGTTGGAACATTGTTTGCTGGTCGTAGAGCGAGACACTGCTTCACTGCTGCTCGCCCTGCGATCGACTGCTTTTGTCAGCCTCGTTGCTTGCTGTGAGTTTGTTTGTTTGCGTCGTGGCTGTCTAAGCCTCGTATTAGGTCGTATTTCTTTCTGTTTCTCCGTATTTCTTTATTTTATTCTGTTTTATTCTGTTTTGTTAAAATGGCGAATATATCAGGTGTATGTTATCTACCTTTTGGTGCAGATGAGAACGAATCTGATCTGTGCAGTCTGAATTAGAAGCTGTAGAAAAGCAGATCCGTGACCTTCTAGAGAGACAAGCTGAGCTGAGAGACCGGCGTTTAGCTCTTGAAACATCACGCGCTGATGCACACGGATCAGTGATTAACGTTAGTAACCCGCTGACGCCGACCTCGTCTACTCCGTGCATTTCTCAGCATTGGTCCCGAGCGTCCAGGTCACGATCAGCCATGGTTTCATTCACTCCGGCTCCAACACACCACCACGAAGCCTGGGTGGTTCCGCGGAAGCCGCGAGCCAGGACAAGAATCTTTTCGCCCCTCCCGGTGTTCGAGATCTCCACTCAGAACCGCTTCTCCCCTCTTCGTGAAATGGAACGCGATGCTGTGATCATCGGCGATTCCACCGTCCGACACGTCCGCGCTACGTTAGGTAAAAGTAAGGTGCACAGTCACTGCTTTCCTGGTGCTCGTGTTCTCGATATCACTGCGCGGGTAACTGAGATCTTGAACGGTGACGAGCGCGTCGGAGCTGTTGTGCTGCACGCGGGAGCTAACGACACTAGGCTGCGACAGACGGAGGTTCTGAAGAAAGACTTCAGGAGCCTTATCGATACGGTACGCAGCACATCGCCTGAAACATCGATTATTGTGTCTGGACCGCTTCCTACGTACCGACGAGGGCATGAAAAGTTCAGTAGATTATTCGCGCTAAATGAATGGTTATTGTCATGGTGCAATGAGCAGAAACTGCTCTTTGTAAATAATTGGAATCTGTTTTGGGAGCGACCAAGGCTCTTCCGCGCTGATGGCTTACACCCAAGTAGAATCGGGGCAGATCTTCTGTCGGATAACATCTCCAAGATGTTAAATACCATTTGACTAGTATCCAAAAATCCAAATCACAGTCTCTACTGCACCAATTTAATTGATATTAATACTAGTGTAGAACATTGCATAGAAACTGTGTCTATTCCTCGTTTACTAAGATCAAATAATAAATCTACTGCGGGATCTAGAAAAAATCTAATTGTTATTAAAACAAAAAATCTCGCTATTAGTGAACAAAAACAATTTCTAAAGCTAGGTCTTCTAAACATTAGATCGCTCACACCTAAGGCGGTTATTGTAAATGAAATGGTCACAGATAATAATTTCGATGTTCTGTGCCTTACTGAAACCTGGCTTAAACCAAATGATTATTTCGGTCTAAATGAGTCTACTCCGCCAGGATACTGTTATAAGCATGAGCCCCGTCTGATCGGTCGTGGCGGCGGTGTTGCAACAATCTATAGAGATATCCTTAATGTTACTCAGAAAACTCGTCATAGGTTTAATTCGTTTGAAGTACTTGTGCTAAATGTTACGCTCTTAGATGTAAGAAAAAAAATCCCTATTATCTCTAGCATTGGCTACCGTATATAGACCTCCAGGGCCTTACGCCGATTTCCTAAAAGAGTTTGCTGACTTTCTATCAGATCTTTTGGTCAACGTCGATAAAGCATTAATTGTTGGAGATTTTAACATACACGTAGATAATTTAAATGATGCGTTAGGGGCTGCGTTTACAGATTTATTAAACTCCTTCGGGGTCAAGCAAAACGTCACCGGACCAACTCATCGTCTTAATCATACACTCGATTTAATTATATCATATGGAACCGATCCAACCGATATAGATATCATTCCACAAAGTGATGATGTCACTGACCATTACATGGTAACTTGCATATTAAGTACTGCTGTAATATGTCATGCTGCGCCACGTTATCGACCAGGTAGAACAATTCTTCCATCCACCATAGATCATTTCTCAAATAGCTTATCTGATCTGTCTCAGCTGCTGCCTGAACCCAAACAAACAGATGAACTAGATGAACTAACTAGCACTATGAGCACCATTCTCTCTAGAACATTGGATATTGTTGCACCCATTAAATTAAAAAAGGTCAGAGAAAAAAGTATAGCACCATGGTACAATAATACTACGTATGTTTTAAAGAGAGAAACCCGTAATTTAGAGCGTAAATGGAAAAAAACTAATTTAGAGGTCTTTAGAATCGCGTGGAAAGACAGTATGTCACGTTATAAAAAGGCTCTTAAAACGGCCAGGGCTGAGCACCTCAGCAAATTAATAGAAAACAACCGAAATAATCCAAGGTTTTTATTTAATACCGTGGCTAGACTAACAAATAAACAGACGTCGTCTGAACAAAATACCTCGTTACAGTTTAGTAGTAATGATTTCATGAACTTCTTCACCGAGAAAATTGAAAGCATCAGAATCAAAATCGTAAACGTTCAATCTTTACTCGCGCCTTATAATTCAGCCGCAATTATCACCCCGCAAGAACAATTACAATGCTTTACAACCATAGAACAAAAAGAGTTAAATAAACTTATCACTTCATCTAAAACAACAACGTGTTTATTAGATCCTATACCAACTGAACTACTGAAAGAAGTGTTACCTATAGTGGAAGAGCCTCTTCTCAATATTATTAACTCATCTTTATCTTTAGGTCATGTTCCAAGAACGTTCAAGCTGGCTGTTATAAAACCTCTTATTAAGAAACCACATTTAGATCCAAATAACCTAGCAAATTACAGACCCATTTCGAATCTTCCATTTATGTCAAAAACATTAGAAAAAGTTGTGTCCAGTCAACTCGGCTCTTTCTTGCAAGAAAACGACATCTATGAAAAGTTTCAGTCTGGATTCAGGCCACATCATAGCACTGAAACTGCGCTTGTTAGAATCACAAATGATTTACTTTTAGCTTCGGACCAAGGCTGTATCTCAGTACTAGTTTTACTTGATCTTAGTGCTGCGTTCGACACTATAGATCACACAATACTCTTAGATCGACTACAAAATTACACTGGTGTTCAAGGACAAGCATTAAGCTGGTTCAGGTCATACTTATCTGACCGCTACCATTTCGTCTACTTAAATGGAGAAAAATCGATCATAACTTCGGCAAACTATGGAGTGCCGCAGGGATCTGTGTTAGGCCCTTTATTATTCTCAATATATATGCTGCCACTTGGTAATATTCTAAGGAAACATGGAATTAGTTTCCATTGTTATGCTGATGACACTCAAATATATATTTCATCACGGCCAGATGAATACGCAAAATTATCCAAATTGACAGATTGTGTTAAAGATATAAAAGATTGGATGACGCGTAATTTTCTTTTATTAAATCCAGACAAGACAGAGGTAATACTTATCGGTTGTAAAAACCGTCCACAAAACCTTTCACAGCACGACTTTAACATAGTAGGATGCCCTGTTACTTTATCCGCTACAGTAAAAGACCTGGGTGTTACATTAGACTGCAACTTGTCTTTTGAAAAGCATATTTCATATGTTACAAAAACAGCCTTTTTCCACCTTAGAAACATTGCTAAGCTACGTAATATGCTATCAGTCTCTGATGCAGAAAAGTTAGTTCATGCATTCATGACCTCGAGACTAGATTACTGTAATGCTTTATTAGCTGGTTGTCCTGCATCTTCAATAAACAAGCTACAGTTAGTCCAAAATGCAGCCGCTAGAGTTCTTACTAGATCAAGAAAATATGATCATATAACACCGATTTTATCATCACTTCATTGGTTACCTATAAAGTTCCGTATTAATTACAAGGTATTGCTTTTGACTTATAAAGCTCTAAATGGTTTAGCTCCAGTCTATTTAACGGATCTTCTATCGCCCTACAATCCATCGCGCTCTTTAAGATCACTAAATTCGAGGCTTCTGGTCATTCCTAGGATATCCAGATCCACCAAAGGAGGCAGAGCATTTTCACATTTAGCTCCGAAGCTCTGGAATAGCCTTCCTGATATTGTTCGTTGCTCAGACTCGCTCTCCCAGTTTAAAACTAGACTGAAGACGCATCTATTTAGCCAGGCATTCATATAAATTTTTTATCTTACAGTTACTGCAAATTCGGCCTCTAGTTCATAAACGCCAGAGGAGAACTGGCCCCCGACTGAGCCTGGGTTCTCCCAAGGTGTGTTTTCCTCCATAGGGTCATCTGATGGTGTGTTAGGACACCTTTAGGTCACTGGATGGAGTTTTTCGGTTCCTTGCCACTGTTGCCTTTGGCTTGCTCAGTTGGGGATATTCAAATTAATTAACCAATCATACCATTGATCCGCTCTACCAAACTTGGATGTCTTTTTTTTCCAGTAATAAACAAACATTGTTAAGTTGTTTTGATTGATACTGTGAAGCAGCTTTGATACAATCTGTATTGTGAAAAGCGCTATATAAATATATTTGACTTGACTTGACTTGACAAATCGGCAAATCACGTGGAAATGTTCCTGGTGTGAGTTGACACCGCGTGAAGGTAGGAATAAAACATTGTCGGAGCCGTAATGCGCCGCAGATGTGTGCAGTGTAAATAAGGGGTTTACACATAGGCCTACTCTGTTTGCAGTGCATATTTTTTTACCATACCCATGTCAACAGGTCCAAGTGCGGTGCGTGCAGAGATCGTTTGTGCTGCAGGCGCTGAATTAAAGTGACAGCGCATGATTCGTGGTCAAACTGAACACGGATTGACATGAAAATATTAAATAAATGCATTTAATAAAATTTGTAAGAAGTAATGCATTGAATAATACGTTTATTGGGTTTAAACTTGAATACGTCTGTGAAAGAGTGTAGGAAAGAACATAGCAGGCTATACATTTTTTTTAAACAACACGAAAATAGCGACAATTGTGCATATAAATTACTATATATGGGCTTAAAGTACAACCTGTGAGCAGTTTTTCAAGATCCTTTTGTGATCTTCGTTTTACACTTGTTGATGCACAGCGAGTCATCTTAAAAGTGCCGTCAGAGCTACCGATCTCTGCATAACGGCCGTTGGAGCCCTCTGCTGGTAGGGAATCGTAAGATGGCCGCTCGAACACTTCCGGTGGCTTCACTGCCTGGTGGCAGTTTAGAACGTCATGAGCTATCCAGTCATTATATAGATCAGTGGCTCCCCCTCATAAACTACCCAGCCTGCTGGGTTATAGTAACCCACCGCTGGTTTGCCAAACTGGATTAAAGTGGATTTGTAATGGTCATTTTGTCTTCTGTCCTGAGAGAGAGGTCTTTACTTTAACCTAGCATGTGTTCTGTTCTATATTTACCCAGTGCTGGGTTGCCAAATGGGTTGTTTTTAACTAGAGATGCACCATATGAACAATTTGGCCGATACCGAATTTTTTTATAACCGATATATCGGCCGATAAATCTATTTCCAAATTTTGAGAGCCTGATTACAAAAACAAAAATCTCAGCATTAAAATCCATCTTCAAAACACACAATTATAACGTTCTCATTATAATGTTATGTAGCCTAAAGGACAGACTTGTGCTGCACGTTGTACTTAACATGTATTTTCCTTTTTTGAAGTGATTTCAATCATATTTCAAGCAATCTGAAGTGTCTCAGCTGAGGGAAATAATACATTATTTATCGGCTTTATTATATCGGGCAAATTCTCTCATCGGGCCGATAATGATAACATTAAAAATGATCATATATCGTCCGATACCGATATGGTGGCCGATATATTGCGCATCCCTATTTTTAACCCAGCCATTTTTAGAGTGTGTGAAGCGAAGATTCGTCAGTGTTTCACTCCAGCCATGTTTGACCTCAGTGTACAGGTGATGAATCTGGTAGCAGTGCTTCTGCCTGGCAGGAGAATACAGGACTGTGCTAATGGAGGAGCCACGAGTTCCAGAGGGAGTCCACACAGATCACATTAGCAGTGGAGACTGCCCTGACACACGACGAGACCCGCTGGATGGCAGGAGTCATCACACACACACATCACCAACACGTTCAGCTGGAACTAACGGCATCCTAACGGGCCAAGCTCTCGGTTCCATCCTGAACGAGCTTCAGCACATGCAGTGCCGGTGTTTCAGCAGTCCACGGATAAGAGCAGCAGGATATCAAAGAGTACGAGACGATGCACATTTCCACATCTAAACAAATATTGTAACGTTGAGATTACGAGCTGTTATTGCCAAATCTACTGTGTAAAAACAGCCATTTGTTCTTTTGTGCGCAAGCGACAGACTGCAGCATTCCGATCAGGGTATATTCCTATGGTATATTCTGGCAAACCGTTTGCCAATCACTTCTAGCAATCGGCAAAGCAAGCTGTGGCACACGCCATTTATCAACAAGCGATGGGTAATTCGCAAACCACAATGTTATTTTCTGTTTCCCAGCACGATACCACAGAACGGCATAAAGTAAGAGGCTTGAGAAGAGGCGGGGCACCAGTTAAAACATTTCAAGTTAAAGTTCAGGCAAACAGGTATTAATATTCAAGTTTTAGTCATTTTGGTTGTTTATAGCTGAATTAGTAGAACGCAATCATACACAACCGATTTTATTGGTTTATAATCATAGACTGCAAAAAAAAAATCGTATCCTCAAAACAGAATATTACGGAGCCCCCCTAGTCCCACTTTGTCAAAAAAGTTAATTATAACTATCTCGTGGCCTCAAGATAAGTAACTCGTGGCCTCAAGATAGAGTTACTATCTTGAGGCCACGAGTTACTATCTTGAGGCCACGAGTTACTATCTTGAGGCCACGAGTTACTATCTTGAGGCCACGAGATACTATCTTGAGGCCACGAGTTACTATCTTGAGGCCACGAGATACTATCTTGAGGCCACGAGATAGTTATAATTAATTTTTTTGACAAAGTGGGACTAGGGGGGCTCCGTAGAATATACTCTCAGAAAGCTTGATTTATCTTAAAACTTCTACGTAGGAAGCTTCTGGATCTGAGAGCAACTCTGAGTAAGGAAAAGACAAAAAAGTTATAAAAAATATGTGATTTTTGTTATGTCTGGTAGGCTACATGGACCAGAAAAGCACGAACACAATTGCTGCGGGGAGTTCCGATCATGGTATGCGGAAAATTCGGATCCGATTTGAGCTTTGGATCCTTGTGTTTGAATCTGTTGAAATATCTGAACTTCTGTGGCTAGACCGTATGCGACCGGCCGACCGGATGTGATGTATTAATTAAAACTATGAGCGTGAGGCTACCAATATTTTAACTCTTTAATGTTATTCTGTAAACGCTATTTCTGTAAAATGTTGATTATTAATAATTATGGCAGAAAAAAATATGTTTTAATTATTAAATATATTTTTATATTTATTAGCTCTCTAAAGTTTTTATTGTAGATGTATTGAGGGTCATTTGTTTTGTGTGGATATATTCATGCATGCATTACATTCATTAAAATCATTCATTTTACCATTGTGAATAGCCGAGGTAACGGTTGCTTCACAACCAATTTCAAAGTTCCGTGCGACTGACACTAGGGGGTGAAATGCGACAATCGCAGGCCTATGTCGTGTGCATTCGAAAGGCGGCTAATAAATGTAAGCGATCGGGTGCGGATATCTATAAATCAGAGACAATTATGTTGCGGGTGGTTGGCGGTGCATTATTAATTAGAAGCAGCCGATTCGGGTGACGTTTAAGATGATCCGTGCATATAGCCTCGTCTTAAACGATCAAGCTGTAGATGATTTTTCCCACAGAAAATTAATAACACAAAACAATTTGAAACTTAAAAAAAACATACATATGAAATCATAGCCTACAATAGAATGCGTTATGCAATGATTCAATAAATTCTTTTGGTTGGAAGTCTTATTTCTCTGATGATAGGCTACACTGAATTTAGGAAAAATTCTATAGTTAATAAAATGTCTTGGTGTGGCTCACCCTGTACCATATGAAGTAAAAGTTTTACAAAATAAAAATACTCTGATAATGTACAGATAGGCTACTTGAGTAACTACTTAAGTACAGTCATAAAGTAGAAATACCTTCATTAAGCTTCAACAACTATTGATTAAAAAAAAACATTTTCCCTTAGAGTTCGAGTTATAATTATAAACGAGGCTGTGAAAGCGAACGAGTGAGTAGATGAGTTTATCTGTTCGGCTGCTGACGTTTAATGACAGACAACCTCCTTTTGACAAGACAAGTTAAAGCTATAAATACCAGAAGGGGGTATGATGTATTTTATGTTATAATACGTAAAACTAGATACAGAAGCTCCAAATACTATTTGTTCACTTAAGTTGCACTTACAAAAATTAACATAAGACCAAACACAGTTAGACGACACCATCAATACGAATGAATGTCATTACATTAGATAATGAAATACCAAAGCAAGCTGAATTTGTTTTAGTGAACCAAACGTCTCGGGTTACATAACCCATGTTCTGTGAATAGAGAACAAGACGCAATGGGAGACGGCCTTCGGGCGGAGCTGATCGCCTGAACCCGCATCACGCTAATTTATTAGCAGATGACTCACTGTTGATGTAGTGAACGAGCCATAGGTTTCCCATCAGAGGATCCACCCTCGGCAGCGAGAGTAATGCAGAGTCTCGTTTATGGAGTGAAAACAGTCTCAAAACCTTCCACAAATGCACGCGAGAGATCCACATGCGCGCGCACCCATCCACAAATGCACGCGAGAGATCCACACACGCAAACCAATCCACAAATGCAAACCAATCCACAAATGCACACCATGAGATCCACTCAGGGGCGTAGAATTTAGTAGGGACGCTAGGGACGTGTCCCTACCAATATCCAGTGACACTGATATATCCCTAGCAATAATTTCGATCAAAACTTAAGATATATTTATATTGATGTCCCCATCCCCACCAATTTCAAAATCAAACCTACGCCACTGCCACACATGCAAACCAATCCACAAATGCACACCATGAGATCCACACATGCAAACCAATCCACAGATGCACACCATGAGATCCACACATGCAAACCAATCCACAAATGCACGCGACAGATCCACACACACACACATAGCAATCCACAGATGCACGCAAGAGATCCACACACACAGCGATCCACGAATGCACGCGAGAGATCCACACACACACACACACACACACACACACACACACAGCGATCCACGAATGCACGCGAGAGATCCACACACACACACACACACACACAGCAATCAATACCTGTAGTTTCATGCACAGCGAATCACGTGACTTTTGAGACTGTTGTTCCGTGGCCTTGATTCACAAATGCACACAAGCCAATCTGTCCACAAGCCTATCTGTCCACATTACCTGCAAGGATGCGATATGGTGTCTTCCTCCAGAGGGCGCTGACCGGCCTTCGAGCTGAGTCTTTCAGAGGGCTGGATTCATTTAATTTTCTGATTTGCGAGAAAACTGAAGTCTAAACATTTTTCACTAAATATCATATACATAAATGCAAATATAGAGTAAAACCAAACCTCTTTGTTTATTCTTCAACGTATAATCAGAATATATAGCCTATTAAGAAAACCATTCGGATAACAGGACAGCTTTAAAGTCTTTAAATTATTTCTATAACTGTTATCCAACTACTAGGCTGTACTACGTTTTCTTTTGTTTATATTATTGTAATTCTGAATGTACTTTGTGATAATGTACAAATGTACCCCTCCCCCCACACACACATTCATTGGAGAATAATATATTTTCAGCAATTACCTATATGTTTTGCTTTCCTTATTTTTAAAGAAAGGATGAATGCTTGCACATAAATTAACCAACAAAGTAAAATATTTCTTTCAAAAGAATTCACAAGTATTACCCTCAAGTAAACAATTCTCAAGCAAACCATTACCTACAAAAGTTTGAGATTTGCCTCAGTTGCTCTTTTTGCGGTGAATCAGATTAACCAGTTGTTCATCTTTTTTGATCTGTCCATTTACTAAAAAGCTTTGGCAAAATATTTGTAAGTGTATCAAGAGTTAAATAGTAAAAGTGAGATATTTTTTCAAACAACTAAATAATGAGACTGAATGATATACTCAATTCAAGGCAATGTTTATTACAAAGCAACCACAACATGAAAAGAGTAAACGATAACAGAATTTTCATTTTTGGGTGAATTTTCATTTTCACAAAACAGTATGGACAAGTATTTTGGTAATTTATAACTTTTAGATCATATACACTACAATTGTAATGACAACTGCACTAAATGTGTCTGAACTTTATTATAAGGTGTGTGCAGGTCTGATCCAGGTAGGTGTGGGTGTGTGTGTGTGTGTGTGTGTGTGTACATTAAACTTGCAAGACAGATTGAACATACTCTCGTGTATTTAAGTAAATGTCCATCCCAAATGATTCTGATTGTTCTAATGGGTTAATGGAATTCTTGAGTTGCTCTAGCTGCAGTTGAGTGAGGATGGTGTTTGCTATGGGAATGATTATGCCCTCTTCTCTTCTTGCAGCAAAACCACTGTCATCCCAGTCAAAATGAGCAACAATAACCATGCACTTATATCAGTCTCTATGCCATGAATTTTCTACAGTGCACTTTAGAGTGCACCTATTTTGGAAGCTACTATATATATATATATATATGAATCAGTCAATAATTTATGACAGGATTACTTATTACATTATTTATGTATATATGAATTGTTTTATTTCATATTGAAACATGTTGATGAGATACAATGTAGTAATTAATTTTTATTGTTAATAAGTGCATGGTTATTGTTGCAGTGACACTAAATTAGCTAACAGTTAAAACGGGGGGGCTCCGAGCTCGTAAATTGGGCCCGAACCCAGAGTACTCCCCCCGTATCTCTGGTTTAAGATAATCAGGCAAGTGTGAGGAGATGGGGTGGTGGAGGCAGGGCCGGACTGGGACACAATTTCAGGCCGGGAAATCCTACACCCATCCAGGCCATCCTATGCACCCAAATAAAAATTTTGAAACACGGACAACCCTATTTTTTTTTTCATTTGATGAAAAAAAAAAAGGAAATTTGTATTACCTTATTAAATGTATGCATCATCTATCTTGTCAAATTCTTACATTTGATCAATAAATTCAGTTATAATAATAAGACACTATAGGGCGGTTACCCATCAAATTAAATAATGTGCACTGCAATCAAATAATGTTTTGAGATTGATGTTTTAAATAAATGTTTGAATTGTGACGTGCCTCTAGGCCCGTCCTACTGAGGTAATTAATGTGAAACACCTGCAGAGGGTTATAAAAGGTAATGGTTCTCTGACTAGGGGTGGCTTCGGTTACCCTCTGGTTTTCTGTTAGTTTGGGTTGTTGTTTTATTTGTTATTTGTTTGTTTTATGTATTAGTTTTTAGTTTGGGAAGTTATGTTTACAGGCCTGTGTTATTGGAACGTGTTTATTGTGTTTTGCGTTATTTACGTAGCTTATTCTTTATTGTCAATAAAATCTCTTTGACTGGCTTTTGTTCTCGTTGCCTCCCTCATTTGTCGTGGCTTAGAGCCGGCCGTGACAGAATATACAAATAAAAAATGCAATACTTAAACATTAAACTAAACCGCCAATAGGTGGCGGCAAGTGAGCCAGATAGCACACGTACGTCTGCAAGATGTCTGTTAAAGATCACTTCATCTGGAAAGCATCTGCTGTTTACTAACATGTCTGATAGACATCTTTAAGATGTCAGTTTAACATGCATTCTAAATCATTACATCTTAAAGACATCTTCTAAACGTCTATTTGACATCTAACAGGAAACGTCCTATAGACGTATTGCAGATGAGCAAACACTCTAAATAATACGTCTTCCAGATGTAAACACGCACATCAAATAGACGACTCCGTGATGTACGTGTGCTATCAGGGGAGCGTCTTAATTAGTGAGTCATTCATACAAAAGATTCGTTCAAAACGCTGAATCATTCAGTAACAAAACACCGCGCTGCTGTAGCTTTCCTGTGGAACTATTTTAGGCGGTGAAATAGAACAAAAACAGTTAATATGGTTTGTGTATAAAATGTAAGTAACTTAATAATAAATATCTACGCTAACGTTACTTGTTTATTGAACAATAAATTCAATGTAACATTTTCAATCGTGATAATATTCAGCAAAACAGCTCCCTTATTTGTGTTATGTTAAACTAAATCATGTTATAATAAAAATATATAGAATTTTTACCTCAGTATATTTCTTCTGTGAGTTTTCTGTGTGCTGTTTCACTCATTTGTTTTGATTTCTCCACGAATGTAACGTTAGACTGGCGCTATTGCTTACATTTGCTAGCAGTTCAATGCTAAGTTAACGAAGAAAAAAGTACAGTATTTACAGATGAAACTGACCTGCACTTGAAGCCCTGTACAGGTCAGTAATTTTGCAACATTTTGCTGCTTCTTCTTGGAGAGTGCTTTATTTCTCTTTGTCCTTTCCCTCTCTGCTCCACCTGGCCGTTTTCTCTCCGTCATCGGGTGATGCTCGCATTTTCTGTTTAACCGTTTGATGCGTAAAGTCGAATCGTAGCCTTGGCAGTCAAGACTCAGATTCATGATTTTATTTTTTATTATTATTAATAATAATCTTATTGAATGACGATTTCGACAATGAAGGTAGTAATATAAAATAATAATAATAATATTTTCTTAAAAAACAAACAAAAAAACTGTCGGCTGGCAGCAGGCCAAATTAGTTGCCAGGCCACCGGGAATTTTCCCGGTGCTCCCGATGGCCAGTCCAGGCCTGGGTGGAGGGATGCTGAAAACTGTCGAGGAATATGGGCGAGTCGACTGCGTATGTTTATAGGCCTTACTCATGCTGATTGAGTGGACCTGTTGATTACTGATTGCTGACAGCTGGTTGGAATGACTTGATTGTTTGATGATTAGAACGTGTTCCTCCCGAATCTTGTTAATAAAACATCATAAACGAAGAGCCCAGACGGTATCTAGTTAAGGATAAAGTTATCTCAATCAATATAGATTGTTTCAAAGCAGCATTAGAAACAAGTCTCGCCTCAGACGGGCCGCTGGCTGCAGTCTCGCCTCAGACGGGCCGCTGGATGGAGTCTCGCCTCAGACGGGCCGCTGGATGGAGTCTCGCCTCAGACGGGCCGCTGGCTGGAGTCTCGCCTCAGACGGGCCGCTGGCTGCAGTCTCGCCTCAGACGGGCCGCTGGCTGGAGTCTCGCCTCAGACGGGCCGCTGGCTGCAATCTCGCCTCAGACGGGCCGCTGGCTGGAGTCTCGCCTCAGACGGGCCGCTGGCTGCAATCTCGCCTCAGACGGGCCGCTGGCTGCAGTCTCGCCTCAGACGGGCCGCTGGATGGAGTCTCGCCTCAGACGGGCCGCTGGATGGAGTCTCGCCTCAGACGGGCCGCTGGCTGCAATCTCGCCTCAGACGGGCCGCTGGCTGCAGTCTCGCCTCAGACGGGCCGCTGGCTGGAGTCTCGCCTCAGACGGGCCGCTGGATGGAGTCTCGCCTCAGACGGGCCGCTGGCTGGAGTCTCGCCTCAGACGGGCCGCTGGCTGCAGTCTCGCCTCAGACGGGCCGCTGGCTGGAGTCTCGCCTCAGACGGGCCGCTGGCTGCAGTCTCGCCTCAGACGGGCCGCTGGCTGCAGTCTCGCCTCAGACGGGCCGCTGGCTGCAGTCTCGCCTCAGACGGGCCGCTGGCTGCAGTCTCGCCTCAGACTGGCCGCTGGCTGCAGTCTCGCCTCAGACGGGCCGCTGGCTGCAGTCTCGCCTCAGACGGGCCGCTGGCTGCAATCTCGCCTCAGACGGTCGCCTCAGACGGGCCGCTGGCTGCAGTCTCGCCTCAGACGGGCCGCTGGCTGCAGTCTCGCCTCAGACGGGCCGCTGGCTGGAGTCTCGCCTCAGACGGGCCGCTGGCTGGAGTCTCGCCTCAGACGGGCCGCTGGCTGGAGTCTCGCCTCAGACGGGCCGCTGGCTGGAGTCTCGCCTCAGACGGGCCGCTGGCTGGAGTCTCACCTCAGACGGGCCGCTGGCTGGAGTCTCGCCTCAGACGGGCCGCTGGCTGGAGTCTCGCCTCAGACGGGCCGCTGGCTGGAGTCTCGCCTCAGACGGGCCGCTGGCTGCAGTCTAGCCTCAGACGGGCCGCTGGATGGAGTCTCGCCTCAGACGGGCCGCTGGCTGCAGTCTAGCCTCAGACGGGCCGCTGGCTGCAGTCTAGCCTCAGACGGGCCGCTGGCTGCAGTCTAGCCTCAGACGGGCCGCTGGCTGCAGTCTCGCCTCAGATGGGCCGCTGGCTGCAGTCTCGCCTCAGACGGGCCGCTGGCTGGAGTCTCGCCTCAGACGGGCCGCTGGCTGGAGTCTCGCCTCAGACGGGCCGCTGGCTGGAGTCTCGCCTCAGACGGGCCGCTGGCTGCAGTCTCGCCTCAGACGGGGCGCTGGCTGGAGTCTCGCCTCAGACGGGCCGCTGGCTGCAGTCTCGCCTCAGACGGGCCGCTGGCTGGAGTCTCGCCTCAGACGGGCCGCTGGCTGGAGTCTCGCCTCAGACGGGCCGCTGGATGGACGCCTGATGTTTACGGCAGTTTACTAACCCACTTTTCTGGAAACACTTCGGGAATTTCGAAGTCGGGATCTGATTGGTTGAATTCTACAGGATCTCCGGGAGACGTGTGTGTTGCATTCTTTAACAGTCCGCCTGGAAACAAACGCATGTCGCCAAAACCCCTCGTGAAAGAAGAACGCTGTTGTTTTTACAACTTGACAATGAGGATCCAGGATCAGCTAAACATTGCAAAGATTTTTTAAATCGTGCTTAATATTTTCTAAACAAGTATTTATTTCCAGTTGAATTTTCGGATTTCCCATGGGCCCCCCCGACTGGTTCTTGGTCCCCCCCTGTGCCCCCCTCCACCATCCCACCCCCCTCCCCCCAATTATAAAATCGTGGAATCGCCCCTGGTCAGGGCCCCGTCCTCGGCCATCTCTCTGAGGCTCTTCGGTCAAAACATTTTACGTTTAGTTTTTTTATAGAATTTTTTACTTCATCGGAATAGAACGAAACTTGGTAAAGGTTTTGGCACACGCTGTTTGAACACACAAAAAAATCATGGACATGATTCAAAAAGGTTAAATGGTCCTGAAAATAATAGTCACACTTGTGCTCCTCCTCGCGGTCAGAAATGAGCGCATTGGAAACGAATGAGAGAGTGTCCTCTAGTGGAAGCGTTTGGAACTGCAGCTGAACACACTCTCACTGAACGCTCATTTACTGAGAGATCAGCTCACATGCGGAACACATCTGCCAAGTGTGTCTTTGCTCTAAAACATTCAAGATTTATCAGTTTAAGTTGGAAATGACATTTTCAGGTCTATGCTCAAAAAGTGAATAATTGGATAATAAATACAGCGTAAATATAATTTATTATAAAAAAATCCCCTAAAAATACAAAATATGAAATAAAAAACATGATCAAACTGAAGGTAGTGATGCAGAATGTGTTGCAGACGTTCACTAAGAGCTTGCATGAGAACAGATTTCAATACACTTTGTGAATTGTTACAAGGGAAAACTGAGGATCACAAACACCAAACTTTCAAAAGAAACTAGGAGAGGCATGACAAAAGAAGCCATTCGTGTGTGTGTGTGTGTGTGTGTGTGATTGATCATCAGACCGGCTCTGACCCTCAGAGACACAACAGTAGTGTATTCCAGCCTGTTTAACCTGAGCTGAACGCATGACAGGGACGAGGACACACACTCACAGGAATAACAGTGCTACGATGACGGATGTGTGCAATATAAAGAGCTCTTCTCTTTGATGCTCATATCCGAAGCCTTCCTTCAGTCATCATCTCTTCTGTTGGTCGGTTCACTACAGTACAGCAAACCCAAGCCGGTCATTAACGAGCAGCGGATATTAACTCCAGTAATATCATGTTCATGTGTGTGTGTGTGTGTGTGTCTGCCTGAGCAAATTAATCAACATTTATTACCATAAATCCTACATAGAGACTGAGTCACAGTTTCTGTTTCCCTTCTTCTCCAGTTTAATGATCCCGGTGTTCACTTGTTGAACAGCTGGACTGGACATACTTTATTATACTAAACACGTGAGTGTATCTATAGGTTGAATTACTCACAGATAACATTTTTACATCAATACAATTAATACATGTAGATCTTATAAAAAAAAGCACTGGGTTATTTTAGCATAAAATATTTTAAATTCAATTTTAATGAATGAGTTTGCTTTTAGTTGAACAGAATAATAAACGCCTAATGCTTTGAACTATTATAATACATGTTCAAAGCAGCGCTCAGCCTCACATCAGTGTGTGTTCAGGATTTCCCTTCACTGTCTCACACACACACACACACACACTCACACACACACACACACACACACACTCTCAGACAGACACACACACACACACACGCACACACATACACTCTCTCTCAGACACACACACACACTCTCAGACACACACACACACACACACACACACAAACTCTCTCTCTCTCAGACACACACACACACACACACACACACACACACAAACACACACACACACTCCCAGACACACACACACACACACACACACACACACACACACACACACACACACACACAAACTCTCTCTCTCAGACACTACACACACACACACACACACACACTCTCTCTCTCTCTCAGACACACACACACACACACACACACACACTCTCTCTCTCTCTCTCTCTCTCTCTCACACACACACACGCGCACACACACACACACACACACACACACACACACACACACACTCCTCTCTCTCTCTCTCTCTCTCTCTCTCTCTCTCACACACACACACACACACCATGTGGCGCGTCCTGCTGTAGTCTGTACTGTAACTGTGATGGGCGGAGTCAGCCAGCGTGTAACAACTCTGATTGGTCAAGCGCCTATCAGTCAGAGAAATACACGCCTGCTATTGGGTGAAAGTCTGATTAGGCATGAAGACTGCGGAGTTTCCTGTGGAAGAAGAAAAAAGAGAGAAAAAACCCTAGTGCGTCTTATTAAACACAGTTCACGTGAGACTGAATGGAGCTATAACGCACATGCATATGTTTGATCATATTTCTTCATGCACTGGATGGTTATTCTCTGGATTAGATTCAAACATCTGGATTTTATATCGTCCGACTCAGGGTGAAGTTTTCATTTTTCCGCAATGTCCCGAGTCTCGGACCCGTTACCGAAAGCACGCCAGGAGAGAATGAAAGACACTAATACAAAGGTGAGTTATACATGAGTTATAACGCTATCTTATGTCTGAATTAAACAGCTATTTTTCTTATTTTTAAAGAATGCACACGCATTATTGTTAAAACACAGGCAACACAGTGACATTATTTAATAAATTATTTCTGATCGGCTCCGGCCAGTGGTTTTCTGCGGCTCTGCTTGATCAAATTAAGTGATAGGCCTATATATCTCTCCCTGTATTGATGAGCTCATATAGATGTGTGTGTGTGTGTGTGTGTGTGTGTGTGTGAGAGAGTTGGAGTAAGAGTTGTGTATTTACACCGAGCTCGAGTCCATTGTGCGTGTGTAAGGACACGTTGTCTCGCACTGAAGGGAATCAATGGGGGAGGGACATACAAAGAGACACTGCAGCATGATGTTACACGGCACTGACTTCATCACACACACACACATCACACACACGCATTCACAAAGCGCTAAAGTTACATGTAACGTGTTTGATTGACGCGGGGCCACGCGTTATTATCTTCAGCGCATCTCCCTTTGTCCTCATACACACACTATCATCGTGTCTTTGTTCTCGCGCGCGTGAGTGTGTGCTGTGGAAGGTCTGCATGTCATGCATTTGCCTGTGAATCAATTGATATTCACAAATATCCATGTTTTATGCCTATGTAGCCCTTTTTTTAGCGAAGTGCTGCGATTCGTTCCCGTTTCCATATCCCGCACAGCGATGATTCATGTCGCGTTGGCGCATCGCTAAAGATTTGTATTTTGCAAACCTCACAAAACATTTGCATTTAGCACACGTGTCTGACAGTCCTCCTGACCTTCTGGTGTCTGAGGAACTGCACCGGTTCCTCGTGGAGCTGTACGGGTGTCTGACCGGGGTCTCTGAGTAAGAGCTGGGTTAGCTCAGAGCACTGGGAGCACTGAGAGCACTGGGAGCACTGGGAACACTGAGAGCACTGGGAACACTGGGAGCACTGAGAGGACTGGGAGTACTGGGAACACTGGGAGCACTGGGAACACTGAGAGGACTGGGAACACTGGGAGTCTATCTGTGCTGAACACAGAGCTGGAGCAGAATCCCCTCAAGGGCATCATGGGAAGAAGTGAACGAGGGATGAGGACTGGTGGAGGATGGAGGAGGTGAAGTGTTCCTCAGATGAAGGGAACAGCTCGAGCGAGAGGGGATGATGATGGATTTAGGTGAACTAGTGTCTGAAACAAGGACACAATACACTAGAAGATACACACATTTATGATGTGTTCCACCACCGATACCGATGACATCATTCTGCTTCAGCTTCTCCTCAGAGTTTCATCCAATCAAATGCTTTCTGGAACAGGGGTTTCAATCTCTCAGATCAAATATGAACCTCGGTTTTAAAGCGTCAGATGTCATCAATAATTAGCCCTGCAATAAACCCTGTAAATCATGATTTTCCCCATAAACACACGCGTGTGCCGTTCACACATGATCTGGCCATGAGGATGTACTGGTTACCAGTGGAGACTGTGAACGGCTCCTGTCAGGCTCACACTGGACTGATTACTGTAATTACTCTGCAGAACGGCTCCATACACACACGCACACACACACAGACGCAGTGATGGAGGAAGCTGTGTAACTGGGCTTATGAAGCCGAAGTCTTCACTCTTCCTCTGAACAGCACACACACATACACACACACACACACACACACACACACACGTTCGCACAGCTCTTCATCGGTCGCACAGCTCTTCATCGTTCACACAGCTCTTCATCGGTCGCACAGCTCTTCATCGTTCGCACAGCTCTTCATCGGTCGCACAGCTCTTCATCGGTCGCACAGCTCTTCATCGTTCGCACAGCTCTTCATCGGTCGCACAGTTCTTCATCGGTCGCACAGCTCTTCATCGTTCGCACAGCTCTTCATCGGTCGCACAGCTCTTCATCGGTCGCACAGCTCTTCATCGGTCGCACAGCTCTTCATCGTTCGCACAGCTCTTCATCGGTCGCACAGTTCTTCATCGGTCGCACAGCTCTTCATCGTTCGCACAGCTCTTCATCGGTCGCACAGCTCTTCATCGGTCGCACAGCTCTTCATCGTTCGCACAGCTCTTCATCGTTCGCACAGCTCTTCATCGTTCGCACAGCTCTTCATCGTTCGCACAGCTCTTCATCGTTCGCACAGCTCTTCATCGTTCGAACAGCTCTTCATCGGTCGCACAGCTCTTCATCGTTCGCACAGCTCTTCATCGGTCGCACAGCTCTTCATCGTTCGCACAGCTCTTCATCGTTCGCACAGCTCTTCATCGTTCGCACAGCTCTTCATCGTTCGCACAACTCTTCATCGTTCGCACAGCTCTTCATCGTTCGAACAGCTCTTCATCGTTCGCACAACTCTTCATCGTTCGCACAGCTCTTCATTGTTCGCTGTGTACAGCTCTGTGTACAGCTCTTCATCGTTCGCACAGCTCTTCATCGTTCGCACAGCTCTTCATCGTTCGCACAGCTCTTCATCGTTCGAACAGCTCTTCATCGGTCGCACAGCTCTTCATCGTTCGCACAGCTCTTCATCGGTCGCACAGCTCTTCATCGTTCGCACAGCTCTTCATCGTTCGCACAGCTCTTCATCGTTCGCACAGCTCTTCATCGTTCGCACAACTCTTCATCGTTCGCACAGCTCTTCATCGTTCGAACAGCTCTTCATAGTTTGCACAGCTCTTCATCGTTCGCACAGCTCTTCATCGTTCGCACAGCTCTTCATTGTTCGCACAGCTCTCATTGTTCGCACAGCTCTTCATCGTTCGCACAGCTTGTGCCTGATCACAGTTCCCCGTAAGAATCCCAGTCCGCGGACGATTGCTGATGTCATATGATTATCATAATTATTATTTAAACAGTAATTGCTGCTAGAGATGCGCGATATATTGGCACCATATCGGTATCGGCCAATGATCATTTATAATGTTATCGGCCCGATGAGAAGATCTGCCCGATACATTAAAGCTGATGAATACTGTATTATCTCCTTGAGCTGAGACGCTTCAGACGTGACTGTTCAACATGATGATTATGAACTGAATCACTTCAAGAAAGGAAAATACAGTAAAATGCAACATGTGCAAGTCTGTCATATCGGCTGCATAACATTATCATGAGTAGACTACATAATTGTGTGTTTGGGACGTGGTTTTTAATGGTGAGGCTTTTGTTTTTGCAATCAGGCCCTCAAAAATTATATACATTTTTTTTTTAAATAGATTTATCAGCCTATATATCGGTTAATAGGCTTTCAAATATAAGGAATTATCAGTATGTATTCATATTTGTGCATCCCTATAGGAGCATAATTATGAGGGATGTCGATATTATGATCATTATCATCATTATGATGTGTGTGTTTGAGGGATGGAGCTGTGGCTCAAACTGGAATTATGTTATATGAGGGGAAACTGCAGACTCATGAACTTTCAAGTCAAGTCAAGTCAAATATATTTATATAGCGCTTTTCACAATACAGATTGTATCAAAGCTGCTTCACAGCATCAATCAAAACAACTTAACAATGTTTGTTTATTACTGGAAAAAAAAGACATCCAAGTTTGGTAGAGCGGATCAATGGTATGATTGGTTAATTAATTTGAATATCCCCAACTGAGCAAGCCAAAGGCAACAGTGGCAAGGAACCGAAAAACTCCATCCAGTGACCTAAAGGTGTCCTAGCACACCATCAGATGACCCAATGGAGAAAAAAAAACCTTGGGAGAACCCAGGCTCAGTCGGGGGCCAGTTCTCCTCTGGCGTTTATGAACTAGAGGCCGAATTTGCAGTAACTGTAAGATAAAAAATTTATATGAATGCCTGGCTAAATAGATGCGTCTTCAGTCTAGTTTTAAACTGTGAGAGCGAGTCTGAGCAACGAACAATATCAGGAAGGCTATTCCAGAGCTTCAGAGCTAAATGTGAAAATGCTCTGCCTCCTTTGGTGGATCTGGATATCCTAGGAATGACCAGAAGCCTTGAATTTAGTGATCTTAAAGAGCGCGATGGATTGTAGGGCGATAGAAGATCCGTTAAATAGACTGGAGCTAAACCATTTAGAGCTTTATAAGTCAAAAGCAATACCTTGTAATTAATACGGAACTTTATAGGTAACCAATGAAGTGATGATAAAATTGGTGTTATATGATCATATTTTCTTGATCTAGTAAGAACTCTAGCGGCTGCATTTTGGACTAACTGTAGCTTGTTTATTGAAGATGCAGGACAACCAGCTAATAAAGCATTACAGTAATCTAGTCTCGAGGTCATGAATGCATGAACTAACTTTTCTGCATCAGAGACTGATAGCATGTTACGTAGCTTAGCAATGTTTCTAAGGTGGAAAAAGGCTGTTTTTGTAACATATGAAATATGCTTTTCAAAAGACAAGTTGCAGTCTAATGTAACACCCAGGTCTTTTACTGTAGCGGATAACGTAACAGGGCATCCTACTATGTTAAAGTCGTGCTGTGAAAGGTTTTGTGGACGGTTTTTACAACCGATAAGTATTACCTCTGTCTTGTCTGGATTTAATAAAAGAAAATTACGCGTCATCCAATCTTTTATATCTTTAACACAATCTGTCAATTTGGATAATTTAGCGTATTCATCTAGCCGTGATGAAATATATATTTGAGTGTCATCAGCATAACAATGGAAACTAATTCCATGTTTCCTTAGAATATTACCAAGTGGCAGCATATATATTGAGAATAATAAAGGGCCTAACACAGATCCCTGCGGCACTCCATAGTTTGCCGAAGTTATGATCGATTTTTCTCCATTTAAGTAGACGAAATGGTAGCGGTCAGATAAGTATGACCTGAACCAGCTTAATGCTTGTACTTGAACACCAGTGTAATTTTGTAGTCGATCTAAGAGTATTGTGTGATCTATAGTGTCGAACGCAGCACTAAGATCAAGTAAAACTAGTACTGAGATACAGCCTTGGTCCGAAGCTAAAAGTAAATCATTTGTGATTCTAACAAGCGCAGTTTCAGTGCTATGATGTGGCCTGAATCCAGACTGAAACTTTTCATAGATGTCGTTTTCTTGCAAGAAAGAGCCGAGTTGACTGGACACAACTTTTTCTAATATTTTTGACATAAATGGAAGATTCGAAATGGGTCTGTAATTTGCTAGGTTATTTGGATCTAAATGTGGTTTCTTAATAAGAGGTTTTATAACAGCCAACTTGAACGTTCTTGGAACATGACCTAAAGATAAAGATGAGTTAATAATATTGAGAAGAGGCTCTTCCACTATAGGTAACACTTCTTTCAGTAGTTCAGTTGGTATAGGATCTAATAAACACGTTGTTGTTTTAGATGAAGTGATAAGTTTATTTAACTCTTTTTGTTCTATGGTTGTAAAGCATTGTAATTGTTCTTGCGGGGTGATAATTGCGGCTGAATTATAAGGCGCGAGTAAAGATTGAACGTTTACGATTTTGATTCTGATGCTTTCAATTTTCTCGGTGAAGAAGTTCATGAAATCATTACTACTAAACTGTAACGAGGTATTTTGTTCAGACGACGTCTGTTTATTTGTTAGTCTAGCCACGGTATTAAATAAAAACCTTGGATTATTTCGGTTGTTTTCTATTAATTTGCTGAGGTGCTCAGCCCTGGCCGTTTTAAGAGCCTTTTTATAACGTGACATACTGTCTTTCCACGCGATTCTAAAGACCTCTAAATTAGTTTTTTTCCATTTACGCTCTAAATTACGGGTTTCTCTCTTTAAAACATACGTAGTATTATTGTACCATGGTGCTATACTTTTTTCTCTGACCTTTTTTAATCTAATGGGTGCAACAATATCCAATGTTCTAGAGAGAATGGTGCTCATAGTGCTAGTTAGTTCATCTAGTTCATCTGTTTGTTTGGGTTCAGGCAGCAGCTGAGACAGATCAGATAAGCTATTTGAGAAATGATCTATGGTGGATGGAAGAATTGTTCTACCTGGTCGATAACGTGGCGCAGCATGACATATTACAGCAGTACTTAATATGCAAGTTACCATGTAATGGTCAGTGACATCATCACTTTGTGGAATGATATCTATATCGGTTGGATCGGTTCCATATGATATAATTAAATCGAGTGTATGATTAAGACGATGAGTTGGTCCGGTGACGTTTTGCTTGACCCCGAAGGAGTTTAATAAATCTGTAAACGCAGCCCCTAACGCATCATTTAAATTATCTACGTGTATGTTAAAATCTCCAACAATTAATGCTTTATCGACGTTGACCAAAAGATCTGATAGAAAGTCAGCAAACTCTTTTAGGAAATCGGCGTAAGGCCCTGGAGGTCTATATACGGTAGCCAATGCTAGAGATAATAGGGATTTTTTTCTTACATCTAAGAGCGTAACATTTAGCACAAGTACTTCAAACGAATTAAACCTATGACGAGTTTTCTGAGTAACATTAAGGATATCTCTATAGATTGTTGCAACACCGCCGCCACGACCGATCAGACGGGGCTCATGCTTATAACAGTATCCTGGCGGAGTAGACTCATTTAGACCGAAATAATCATTTGGTTTAAGCCAGGTTTCAGTAAGGCACAGAACATCGAAATTATTATCTGTGACCATTTCATTTACAATAACCGCCTTAGGTGTGAGCGATCTAATGTTTAGAAGACCTAGCTTTAGAAATTGTTTTTGTTCACTAATAGCGAGATTTTTTGTTTTAATAACAATTAGATTTTTTCTAGATCCCGCAGTAGATTTATTATTTGATCTTAGTAAACGAGGAATAGACACAGTTTCTATGCAATGTTCTACACTAGTATTAATATCAATTAAATTGGTGCAGTAGAGACTGTGATTTGGATTTTTGGATACTAGTCAAACGGTATTTAACATCTTGGAGATGTTATCCGACAGAAGATCTGCCCCGATTCTACTTGGGTGTAAGCAGTGTTCGAATTACGGGGGAGCTAAGGGGAGCTCGGCTCCCCTGAAAAGGACCTGGGCTCCCCTGAAAGCCTACTTTGAGACAGTTAGGGGGAGCTCTAAAACACTCTCCATTTTTTGTCACATAGATTTTGATTTTCTGTACATTAAGGTTCCTGAAATAAATGATGATATTAAAAATATGTCAATGTTTATTCGCTCCTTACATTACTATTTCCGAACATCTGTCTCCACTAATAAATGCAATGGGCGTGGTTCAGCGAAGTCTGTAGCGGGAGAGCGGGGACGGAGCCGAGCGGTGAATAAGTGGGTCAAGTTCAAATGACAAACACCTGTCTGTGATTTCAGTAATTGGCGTGAGGAGACCGCATATAAGCGGGCCGTGCTGATGTTAGTGTGAGAGAGAGACTGGGAGCTCGTGCACGTATTCTGAGAGAAAGTGACTTCTGAAAGCTGTAGGCTATCCAGCGGAAAGAGTGGGTCTACAAACTGTATCCAGTGAAGCTGTGTTCAGCGGGAAGAGGATTAGCTACTACATCTGTATCCAGAAAGCTGTGTCCAGCGGAAAGAGTAGCCTATTAATTATCATCTGTTTCTGTTGCCTTTTTGATATTTTGAGTTAACGTTATTTGAGCGCGACCACGCGCTGTAAAAGAGCCTTGTAAATAAAAGTGCACGAGTTCCAGCATTCGCCGACCCTGTGTCACCTTCCATCACCTACACACAACGAACCTGTTTTGCATCACACTATTGTTTTAAATGCCCGAACATGCACCAAAAGCGTTAAAGTCAGTCAGGGTCAGGGAGGATCGGAAAATAGGGCTCCCCCGAAAGCCACTTTGTAATTCGAACCCTGGGTGTAAGCCGTCAGCGCGGAAGAGCCTTGGTCGCTCCCAAAACAGATTCCAATTATTTACAAAGAGCAGTTTCTGCTCATTGCACCATGACAATAACCATTCATTTAGCGCGAATAATCTACTGAACTTTTCATGCCCTCGTCGGTACATAGGAAGCGGTCCAGACACAATAATTGATGTTTCAGGCGCTGTACTGCGTACCGTATCGATAAGGCTCCTGAAGTCTTTCTTCAGAACCTCCGTCTGTCGCAGCCTAGTGTCGTTAGCTCCCGCGTGCAGCACAACAGCTCCGACGCGCTCGTCACCGTTCAAGATCTCAGTTACCCGCGCAGTGATATCGAGAACACGAGCACCAGGAAAGCAGTGACTGTGCACCTTACTTTAACCTAACGTAGCGCGGACGTGTCGGACGGTGGAATCGCCGATGATCACAGCATCGCGTTCCATTTCACGAAGAGGGGAGAAGCGGTTCTGAGTGGAGATCTCGAACACCGGGAGGGGCGAAAAGATTCTTGTCCTGGCTCGCGGCTTCCGCGGAACCACCCAGGCTTCGTGGTGGTGTGTTGGAGCCGGAGTGAATGAAACCATGGCTGATCGTGACCTGGACGCTCGGGACCAATGCTGAGAAATGCACGGAGTAGACGAGGTCGGCGTCAGCGGGTTACTAACGTTAATCACTGATCCGTGTGCATCAGCGCGTGATGTTTCAAGAGCTAAACGCCGGTCTCTCAGCTCAGCTTGTCTCTCTAGAAGGTCACGAGCAGTTGTGAGCAACTTTCAAAAGTAAAAAATACTTATTTGATTCAATAAATTATTTTAGTAAATACTCCTGAACTACCTTGTGTATGAGGTGGGCATCATGATCAGTGTGTACCGGGCCTCCAGATGGGTCTGTTGCTTTTAATAAATATGTCGTTGGACTGTTTCTCTGGTAATACGCTTCTAAGGCCGTCAGTAAGCACAAACCAGCGTGAGAAATGAAAAGCTGTGTGATTAAAAGGATAATGTTTCATAGAGACGAGGGTGGAGAAGAGAGATCAGAGACCTGAGACACAAAGGGACAGACTGAGTGAAAACAACAAAGACCGCGAGTGAGAAGAGTGAAAGATCATACCTGACACACACACACACACACACACACACACGTGATGCAGGACTGCAGACTCACACTCGAGAGCACTTAACCAGTTCAGGACCGCTGGGGGATGTTTAATTGGAATATGAACATTTTGGCCAATACCGATAATTCTTTATATTTGAAAGCCAATAACCGATATATTGGCTGGAAAATCTTTTTTGAGAGCCTGATTGCAAAAACAAAAGTCTCACCATTAAAATCCATGTCTGTTTCACTAAGCTTTCCTTTCACTTGTTGTTTCTCATAAGTAAAAAATGTATGGAAGCTTGTTTCTGCCACAGAATAAAAAATAAAAAAGGTAATTTTCTCACAATTGTGAGTTTACATCTGCGAGTTATAAAGTCAGAATTGTGAGCTATCAGGGGCGTAGAATTTAGTAGGGACGCTAGGGACGTGTCCCTACCAATATCCAGTGACACTGATATATCCCTAGCAATAATTTCGATCAAAACTTAAAATATATTTATATTGATGTCCCCATCCCCACCAATTTCAAAATCAAACCTACGCCACTGTGAGCTATAAACTTGCAATTGTGAAAAATAAATTTGCAATTCTGACTTCTTAAATTCTGACAATTCTGGCAATTGGGAGATATAAACACAATTCTGAGGAAAAAAAGTCACAATTATCTTTTTAAATGCTTTTTCTGTGGTGGAAACAAGCTTCCATACAAACTTTAGCTCTTCTTGGCGGCAATGATAAATGCAGATAATAACATGCAACTATTTAACTATTTATATAGTATGTATTTTAGGATAGCAAAAGAAATAGATGCTTCCATGATCTCTTCCAGTGCCTCTTCCTCTAGTTCTGGTTTGCGGTTACACAAGTACCGGCACATGTTCACACCGGATCATGTAAGCTTTGCGTTTCCCCTCTAGGATGGACAATGAGATATTTAGATTTTGCACATTTTTCTCAGCGCACATACATCTTACTCTTCTACACTGACTGTCAAGTCAAGTCATCTTCATTTATATAGCGCTTTTAACAATGGATTGTTTCAAAGCAGCTTTACAGAGATAAACATATAATTTAAGGTAACAGAGATTGTTGGCTTTATAGCGGCTTCCGAATAATGCCATTTCCAGCCAAAGTTAATTTTGATTGATTCACCTCCGTCGAAATGATCAGACTTTAAACGCGAACCTGTTATGAACGCTGACGGCGTTCACATGCGCATTCAGAATTGATTCTATAGTTATGTGCTATTTAAAATATGTGCGCAGGTTTATAATTCATACAACCCAGCCTAAACAAACTACTTTTCTTGCCTATAAATTTTGATACAGATTTTTGTTTTATTTTATCACTTTGGGGTACGCGAGCCGGAATTCACAACGCTTCATCTGTAGAGTGGGAAAGGGATCCTCCATAGGGAGAGGATAGTGGACACTTCAGCACTGCATTGTCATCGGGTCCAGGCGGATCTCCTTCATCAGATCTGGACACGGCCTGGATCCGGCAGGCTGCGGGAAAACCTCGGGATAAACAAAGACACTAATATTAGCGTAGATGCCATTCTTCTTATGATGTAACGAGTACATCAAGATTTAAGGGAAGTGTTCCCAGTTCCGGCTGACCTAATCTATGCAGCCTAACATTGAATTTATAGAAGTCTATAGTGTGTTATGTGTATGCTAGGTCAAAGAGATGTGTTTTTAGTCTAGCTTTGAACTGACAGAGTGTGTCTGCTTCCCGGACAATGGTAGGAAGACTGTTCCAAAGTTTTGGTGCTAAATAGGAAAAGGATCTACCGCCAGCAGTCGATTTAGATATTCTAGGTATTATCAACTGGCCGGAGTCTTGAGATCGCAATAGACGTGAAGGACTATAATGCGTTAAGAGCTCGCTCAAGTACTGCGGAGCTAAACCAATTAGTGCTTTGTAAGTAATCAACAATATAATATAATCACAAAACTTGTGATCGATAAGACATCTCTTCATTTACTGCTACAAACTGATAACGGTCAGTTAAGTATGATTTAAACCATGCTAGTGCAATTCCACTAATGCCCACATAGTTTTCTAGTCTATTTAAAAGAATGTTGTGGTCAATGGTGTCAAATGCAGCACTAAGATCAAGTAACACTAATAGAGAGATACAACCACGATCGGATGATAAGAGCAAATCATTTGTGACTCTAATGAGAGCGGTCTAAGTACTATGGTACGGTCTAAATCCGGACTGAAAATCCTCGCAGATATCATTTCTTTCTAGAAAGGAACACAGTTGTGAAGATACTGCTTTCTCTAATATCTTTGACAGAAAAGGCAGATTCGAGATCGGCCTGTAATTGACTAATTCTGTAGGATCAAGTTGTGGTTTTTTAACAAGCGGTTTTATCATAGCCAGTTTAAAGGTTTTTGGTACGTATCCTAGAGACAAAGATGAATTAATGATATTAAGAAGAGGATATATGACCTCTGGAAACATCTCTTTCAGTAGCTTAGTCGGTATAGGATCTAACATACAAGTTGTCGATTTAGATGAATTAACGAGTTTGCAGAATTCTTCCTCTCCTATAGCAACAAATGAATCAAATTTTTCCTCAGGGAGACTACAATGCACTTCCTGATGCGATACTGTGGTAGACGGTTGCATAGTTATAATTTTGTCCCTGATATTATCAATCTTATAAGTGAAGAAGTTCATAAAGTCATCACTGCTGTGTTTCTTGGACACTTCTGAGCTTGAATCTTTCTTTTTCGTTAGTTTAGCCACTGTTTCAAATAAATACCTTGGATTATGTTTATTTTCTTCTAATAGGTTTGAAAAATAAGCAGATCTAGCAGCTTTTAAAGCCTCTCTGTAAGCAATCGAGCTCTCTTTCCACGAAATCCGAAATACCTCTAGTTTAGTTTTCTTCCAGTTGCGCTCCATTTTTCTGGCTGCTCTCTTAAGGGCCCGGGTGTGCTCGCTGTACCACGGCGTTGGGCTATTTTCTTTAATCTTCTTTAAGCGCAACGGAGCAACTGCATCTAAAGTGCTGGTAAAGAGAGAGTTAAACGTTTCTGTAAATCCCCAAGTGTGTGCATCTGGCGTAGAGCATGATCCCGCCAGCACACGAGTCTGTGTTTCACCGCACAGTTACAACACGCCACCATAGCGGGTTACTGTGAGCCGGCTCGACCGGTTACACACGCACAAGAGCGACACACCATCAGACGCTGGAGTAATGAACACACACCATCAGACGCTGGAGTAATGAACACACACCATCAGACGCTGGAGTAATGAACACCAACCATCAGACGCTGGAGTAATGAACACACACCATCAGACGCTGGAGTAATGAACACACACCTTCAGACGCTGGAGTAATGAACACCAACCATCAGACGCTGGAGTAATGAACACACACCATCAGACGCTGGAGTAATGAACACCAACCATCAGACGCTGGAGTAATGAACACACACCATCAGACGCTGGAGTAATGAACACACACCATCAGACGCTGGAGTAATGAACACACACCATCAGACGCTGGAGTAAAGAGCACTGAACACACACCATCAGACGCTCGAGTAATGAACACACACCATCAGACGCTGGAGTAATGAACACACACCATCAGACGCTGGAGTAATGAACACACACCATCAGACGCTGGAGTAAAGAGCACTGAACACACACCATCAGACGCTGAAGTAATGAACACACACCATCAGACGCTGGAGTAATGAACACACACCATCAGACGCTGGAGTAATGAACACCAACCATCAGACGCTGGAGTAAAGAGCACTGAACACACACCATCAGACGCTGGAGTAATGAACACACACCATCAGACGCTGGAGTAAAGAGCACTGAACACACACCATCAGACGCTGGAGTAATGAACACACACCATCAGACGCTGGAGTAAAGAGCACTGAACACACACCATCAGACGCTGGAGTAATGAACACACACCATCAGACGCTGGAGTAAAGAGCACTGAACACACACCATCAGACGCTGGAGTAATGAACACACACCATCAGACGCTGGAGTAAAGAGCACTGAACACACACCATCAGACGCTGGAGTAATGAACACTGAATACACACACACACACCAGGCTCTGCACGTTCTCTCAGCGCTTCACTAACACAACCATGACGTTCTCCAGGAACAGAACCACATTATATCTAAACAAAGCGTGCTCAAACCCACCAGTACAGACTTGGAGAATATGATAACAATACAAACTCTCTTCATAGTACCACTGGCATCACTTAAAGCCATTATGGATAATGGATTATAAAGGGATTCATAATGTACGTTATAATGCATTATATCTTTTCACAAGTAGTTGTAACCAAAGTTAAAATGCATTAATATTGGCAGATTCCTTGTTACGTCTGAAACTGGTTGTTTGTCATGCATTAAACTTTCTAAAGGTGTGACAATTTATTTTAGGATTGAGGGTGAGTGTGATTTCATGAGCTCATATTCACACACACTGTCTCTATAACCTCAGTGGAGGAAACCATACACACACACACACCATAACCGACACACACACACACACACACACACACAGACCATAACCGACACACACACACACACACGCGCACGGAAGGAAGCCGTGTTCGCAACTCTTTCTGAAAGACAGTGTAAAAATAGTGATCCCACAGAAACAGCAGCTCCAATATTTCATTCTTTACAAGTTAATTCATATATTAATGAACCTGAACTTGATGTTTAAAGTCACCATGAAATCAAAATGGACAATTCTTATTATTTTATGGAATATTGCAGTGTTTATTATAAATGATTAATCGGTGCACATCATCATTGTGTTAATAATGTTGAACGAGAATCAGTTCCTCTTGCAGCATCTCTGCTCTTCTCTGATGACGAGGGCGGGGCTATAACCTGTCACTCACAGGAGATCAGCCAATAGCAAACCACAACCAGCCAATCAGCTCCACACAGACACAATCAAGCCCCGCCCACATGTGCTCCTGTTCCAGAAGCGTTTCACTCGATATGAAAAGACGAGTGTAACTTCCCTTCATGCGACTTTAACCTCAGACTCTTCCACAGAAGAGGAAGTAGCGTGTGTGACTTCCTGTTCCTGTTCAGATCTCTGACTCTAACGGACTCTAGCAAACCCTGGCTAAACACACGGCGGGAACGACCCACTGCTTTGAACACACGGGATGTTCTGTGCTCTTCTAATGTGCTGATTTGAGTTTGTAATATGGGATAGTTTGTATGGGATAGGTGATTGTTGTCGTATTTCTAAAAAAATTAAAAATACACGTCTTTATTATTAAATTAAAAATGGGTGGAGAACACATCTTAAAGGGGAAAATTAAATAAACAATGCTTTGTTTATCATGTTTGTTTTCATATAAAAGCCACAGAATTTAAATTACATCCAGCATGAGTGTGAAGCATATCCGTCTTTTATACCGCTTGTGGACGATTAATCCATTAGTCCAGCGATTTCGCTTTAAAATGCTCTCCATCCACACTAGAAAAACACAAACATCATCTCAACGCATCACGTGTGTGTAACCTGATGAACTGACTGAGATGATTCCCAGAGAGCAGACAATATCATAAAGTTCCCGCGCTTTTCTGCATGATTTTATTAGGCAAATATCTCATCATAGTCAGGTTTCAATCGCCCTCACGTCCACACGGGCAGAAAGCCTATCTCAGTGTGAAGATAGAGAGAAGAAAGAGATGATCTGATCACTGTCAGACGCACAGAGAACACACACATCAACGACGTTTGCTGATGCCACCTTCAGTTATGAAAACATTATTTTTGAATGCTCTCTGAAGATTCAAAACTTAAATTTTTTTAATGGTTTTAGATTGCCACAAAGCAAACATTTCTCATAATTTATTTCAGGAGTTTCAAGTTCACTATGATGTATATTTGAATTGCAAAAATATCTACTAAGACTTAACATTGAGATGCACATATTACTGTAAGAGTCTCACACTCCGAAACCAGTCATAAAGAGCAAAGCTTGCATTTTCATAACTAAGAACACAACCCCACCCAGATATACACACACACACACACACACGTCAAACTCACACAATAGAGACGCTTCTGTATTTTTTAACGGTTTCATGTTGAATTTGAAACATTGTCACGACTGCCTTGTGATGCTTCGGGCTGAAGAGAGAAAGATGGTGTTTAATGCCGATGAACATTTACATTACACACTGTATCCCTTCATTTGCCATGGAAGACAATGATACAAATTGCTTTTAAAAACAAATAATAATGTACAGTTGACTATGTTTATTTCAAACACATTTATTCAGTCTAATACTTATGTTGGTTTAATATGAACAGCCTTCATATCTCCAAAAAAACAGTTTTTCACAGGTCATCTAGGTCATCTTTCACACAGGTCTCAGAAACCATCGTTCAGCTTCACATCAGGGAATTTCACATTCAAAATGCACTAAAACTACCAAAACAGTTCATTCATGTCTCAAATCAAGCCATTTGTTTTCAGTGTTTTCTTCTGTTTGACGAGTACATCTCTACTGTTTAAAACACACTGCAGTGTATGCCACTGAATGAGTCAGATGTGATGTGCAGTAGATCCCCGACACAGACATCATCCAGGGCTGTGTCCCGAAACCAGCGTTATCCAACTAGAGTCACAAGTTCCGTCGTCATCAGCAGTTCAACGAGTCTGTGTTTCCCGAAACCATCGTTCCAAAGGACGTTCGCAAACAACATCGCAGAGGTGTGTGTGTGAGCAACAGCATCGCAGAGGTGTGTGTGTGAGCGACAGCATCGCAGAGGAGTGTGTGTTTGAGCGTCAGCATCGCAGAGGTGTGTGTGTTTGAGCGTCAGCATCGCAGAGGTGTGTGTGTGAGCGACAGCATCGCAGAGGAGTGTGTGTGAGCGACAGCATCGCAGAGGAGTGTGTGTTTGAGCGTCAGCATCGCAGAGGTGTGTGTGTGAGCGACAGCATCGCAGAGGAGTGTGTTTGAGCGACAGCTTCGCAGAGGTGTGTGTGTGAGCGACAGCATCGCAGAGGAGTGTGTGTGAGCGACAGCATCGCAGAGGAGTGTGTTTGAGCGACAGCATCGCAGAGGAGTGTGTGTGAGCGACAGCATCGCAGAGGTGTGTGTGTGAGCGACAGCATCGCAGAGGAGTGTGTGTGAGCGACAGCATCGCAGAGGAGTGTGTGTGAGCAACAGCATCGCAGAGGAGTGTGTGTGAGCGACAGCATCGCAGAGGAGTGTGTGTGAGCGACAGCATCGCAGAGGAGTGTGTGTGAGCGACAGCATCGCAGAGGAGTGTGTGTGAGCAACAGCATCGCAGAGGAGTGTGTGTGAGCGACAGCATCGCAGAGGAGTGTGTGTGAGCGACAGCATCGCAGAGGAGTGTGTGTGAGCGACAGCATCGCAGAGGAGTGTGTGTGAGCGACAGCATCGCAGAGGAGTGTGTTTGAGCGACAGCATCGCAGAGGAGTGTGTGTGAGCAACAGCATCGCAGAGGTGTGTGTGTGAGCGACAGCATCGCAGAGGTGTGTGTGTGAGCGACAGCATCGCAGAGGAGTGTGTGTTTGAGCGACAGCATCGCAGAGGTGTGTGTTTGAGCGACAGCATCGCAGAGGAGTGTGTTTGAGCGACAGCATCGCAGAGGAGTGTGTGTGAGCAACAGCATCGCAGAGGTGTGTGTGTGAGCGACAGCATCGCAGAGGAGTGTGTGTGAGCAACAGCATCGCAGAGGTGTGTGTGTGAGCGACAGCATCGCAGAGGAGTGTGTGTGAGCGACAGCATCGCAGAGGAGTGTGTTTGAGCGACAGCATCGCAGAGGAGTGTGTGTGAGCAACAGCATCGCAGAGGTGTGTGTGTGAGCGACAGCATCGCAGAGGTGTGTGTGTGAGCGACAGCATCGCAGAGGAGTGTGTGTTTGAGCGACAGCATCGCAGAGGTGTGTGTGTGAGCGACAGCATCGCAGAGGAGTGTGTGTGAGCAACAGCATCGCAGAGCAGTGTGTGTGTGAGTAACAGCATCGCAGAGGTGTGTGTGTGTGTGTGAGCAACAGCATCGCAGAGGTGTGTGTGTGTGAGCGACAGCATCGCAGAGGAGTGTGTGTGAGCGACAGCATCGCAGAGGAGTGTGTGTGAGCGACAGCATCGCAGAGGAGTGTGTGTGAGCGACAGCATCGCAGAGGAGTGTGTGTGAGCGACAGCATCGCAGAGGAGTGTGTGTGAGCGACAGCATCGCAGAGGTGTGTGTGTGTGAGCGACAGCATCGCAGAGGAGTGTGTGTGAGCGACAGCATCGCAGAGGAGTGTGTTTGAGCGACAGCATCGCAGAGGAGTGTGTGTGAGCGACAGCATCGCAGAGGAGTGTGTGTGAGCGACAGCATCGCAGAGGTGTGTGTGTGAGCGACAGCATCGCAGAGGAGTGTGTGTGAGCGACAGCATCGCAGAGGAGTGTGTGTGAGCGACAGCATCGCAGAGGTGTGTGTGTGAGCGACAGCATCGCAGAGGAGTGTGTGTGAGCGACAGCATCGCAGAGGAGTGTGTGTGAGCGACAGCATCACAGAGGAGTGTGTTTGAGCGACAGCATCGCAGAGGTGTGTGTGTGTGTGAGCGACAGCATCGCAGAGGTGTGTGTGTGAGCGACAGCATCGCAGAGGAGTGTGTGTGAGCGACAGCATCGCAGAGGTGTGTGTGTGAGCGACAGCGTCGCAGAGGTGTGTGTTTGAGCGACAGCATCGCAGAGGAGTGTGTGTGTGAGTAACAGCATCGCAGAGGTGTGTGTGTGTGTGAGCAACAGCATCGCAGAGGTGTGTGTGTGTGAGCGACAGCATCGCAGAGGAGTGTGTTTGAGCGACAGCATCGCAGAGGAGTGTGTGTGTGAGTAACAGCATCGCAGAGGTGTGTGTGTGTGTGAGCAACAGCATCGCAGAGGTGTGTGTGTGTGAGCGACAGCATCGCAGAGGTGTGTGTTTGAGCGACAGCATCGCAGAGGAGTGTGTGTGAGCGACAGCATCGCAGAGGAGTGTGTGTGAGCGACAGCATCACAGAGGAGTGTGTGTTTGAGCGACAGCATCGCAGAGGAGTGTGTTTGAGCGACAGCATCGCAGAGGAGTGTGTGTGAGCGACAGCATCGCAGAGGAGTGTGTGTGAGCGACAGCATCGCAGAGGAGTGTGTGTGAGCGACAGCATCGCAGAGGAGTGTGTGTGAGCGACAGCATCGCAGAGGAGTGTGTGTGAGCGACAGCATCGCAGAGGAGTGTGTGTGAGCGACAGCATCACAGAGGAGTGTGTTTGAGCGACAGCATCGCAGAGGAGTGTGTGTGAGCGACAGCATCGCAGAGGAGTGTGTTTGAGCGACAGCATCGCAGAGGAGTGTGTGTGAGCGACAGCATCGCAGAGGAGTGTGTGTGAGCGACAGCATCGCAGAGGTGTGTGTGTGAGCGACAGCATAGCAGAGGAGTGTGTGTGAGCGACAGCATCGCAGAGGAGTGTGTGTGAGCGACAGCATCGCAGAGGAGTGTGTGTTTGAGCGACAGCATCGCAGAGGTGTGTGTGTGAGCGACAGCATCGCAGAGGAGTGTGTGTGAGCGACAGCATCGCAGAGGTGTGTGTGTGAGCGACAGCATCGCAGAGGAGTGTGTGTGAGCGACAGCATCGCAGAGGTGTGTGTGTGAGCGACAGCATCGCAGAGGAGTGTGTTTGAGCGACAGCATCGCAGAGGTGTGTGTGTGAGCGACAGCATTGCAGAGGAGTGTGTGTGAGCGACAGCATCGCAGAGGAGTGTGTTTGAGCGACAGCATCGCAGAGGAGTGTGTGTGAGCGACAGCATCGCAGAGGAGTGTGTGTGAGCGACAGCATCGCAGAGGAGTGTGTGTGAGCGACAGCATCGCAGAGGTGTGTGTGTGAGCGACAGCATCGCAAAGGAGTGTGTGTGAGCGACAGCATCGCAGAGGAGTGTGTGTGAGCGACAGCATCGCAGAGGAGTGTGTGTGTGAGTAACAGCATCGCAGAGGTGTATGTGTGTGTGAGCAACAGCATCGCAGAGGTGTGTGTGTGTGAGCGACAGCATCGCAGAGGAGTGTGTGTGAGCGACAGCATCGCAGAGGAGTGTGTGTGAGCGACAGCATCGCAGAGGTGTGTGTGTGAGCGACAGCATCGCAGAGGAGTGTGTGTGAGCGACAGCATCGCAGAGGTGTGTGTGTGAGCGACAGCGTCGCAGAGGTGTGTGTTTGAGCGACAGCATCGCAGAGGAGTGTGTGTGTGAGGAACAGCATCGCAGAGGTGTGTGTGTGTGTGAGCAACAACATCGCAGAGGTGTGTGTGTGTGAGCGACAGCATCGCAGAGGAGTGTGTTTGAGCGACAGCATCGCAGAGGAGTGTGTTTGAGCGACAGCATCGCAGAGGAGTGTGTGTGTGAGTAACAGCATCGCAGAGGTGTGTGTGTGTGTGAGCGACAGCATCACAGAGGAGTGTGTGTTTGAGCGACAGCATCGCAGAGGAGTGTGTTTGAGCGACAGCATCGCAGAGGAGTGTGTGTGAGCGACAGCATCGCAGAGGAGTGTGTGTGAGCGACAGCATCGCAGAGGAGTGTATGTGAGCGACAGCATCGCAGAGGAGTGTGTGTGAGCGACAGCATCGCAGAGGAGTGTGTGTGAGCGACAGCATCGCAGAGGAGTGTGTGTGAGCGACAGCATCACAGAGGAATGTGTTTGAGCGACAGCATCGCAGAGGAGTGTGTGTGAGCGACAGCATCGCAGAGGAGTGTGTGTGAGCGACAGCATCGCAGAGGAGTGTGTTTGAGCGACAGCATCGCAGAGGAGTGTGTTTGAGCGACAGCATCGCAGAGGAGTGTGTGTGAGCGACAGCATCGCAGAGGTGTGTGTGTGAGCGACAGCATCGCAGAGGAGTGTGTTTGAGCGACAGCATCGCAGAGGAGTGTGTGTGAGCGACAGCATCGCAGAGGAGTGTGTTTGAGCGACAGCATCGCAGAGGAGTGTGTTTGAGCGACAGCATCGCAGAGGAGTGTGTGTGAGCGACAGCATCGCAGAGGTGTGTGTGTGAGCGACAGCATAGCAGAGGAGTGTGTGTGAGCGACAGCATCGCAGAGGAGTGTGTGTGAGCGACAGCATCGCAGAGGAGTGTGTGTTTGAGCGACAGCATCGCAGAGGTGTGTGTGTGAGCGACAGCATCGCAGAGGAGTGTGTGTGAGCGACAGCATCGCAGAGGTGTGTGTGTGAGCGACAGCATCGCAGAGGAGTGTGTGTGAGCGACAGCATCGCAGAGGTGTGTGTGTGAGCGACAGCATCGCAGAGGAGTGTGTTTGAGCGACAGCATCGCAGAGGTGTGTGTGTGAGCGACAGCATCGCAGAGGAGTGTGTGTGAGCGACAGCATCGCAGAGGAGTGTGTTTGAGCGACAGCATCGCAGAGGAGTGTGTGTGAGCGACAGCATCGCAGAGGAGTGTGTGTGAGCGACAGCATCGCAGAGGAGTGTGTGTGAGCGACAGCATCGCAGAGGTGTGTGTGTGAGCGACAGCATCGCAAAGGAGTGTGTGTGAGCGACAGCATCGCAGAGGAGTGTGTGTGAGCGACAGCATCGCAGAGGAGTGTGTGTGTGAGTAACAGCATCGCAGAGGTGTGTGTGTGTGTGAGCAACAGCATCGCAGAGGAGTGTGTGTGAGCGACAGCATCGCAGAGGAGTGTGTTTGAGCGACAGCATCGCAGAGGAGTGTGTGTGAGCGACAGCATCGCAGAGGAGTGTGCGTGAGCGACAGCATCGCAGAGGAGTGTGCGTGAGCGACAGCATCGCAGAGGAGTGTGCGTGAGCGACAGCATCGCAGAGGAGTGTGCGTGAGCGACAGCATCGCAGAGGAGTGTGCGTGAGCGACAGATCTCGAGCTGTGGTTAGAACCAGTTTCTAGTTTGCATGACATGTGGACTTAATAAATCCTGATCTTGAGCAAAATAAGCAAGCTGACATTCAGTGCAATCTGTGTCTTTTATTTAGAATACATACAAATGTGTTTGACATCTTCGAGTTTGTCAAGAGATTTAAAGCGTCGTGTTTGAAGAGTGCGCATGTGTGAACGAGCTCTAGTGTGTGCGAACGAGCCTATGATTGAATTTGGAAATAAAGCGAAATAACAGAGAAAAATGAGAAATATTCCTCAGATGCATGTCTGTAATTTATATCAAAACATCTCGCATTAATTCGATCTCAAACAGTTTCATTAACAGTAGTTATTACTCCACTACGTGCGTGACGTAATAAACCAACGTGGTTGAACGACCACTTTGCGACAATATGGTTTCGGGAAACAGTCGTGACTAGCTAGCTGATTTCTTCAACGACTCGAACTATAGTAGTGAAGCCGCGAGTTACGGCACTGTAGGAAAACACACCCCTGGGCAATACACCGAGGAAAGAGTCTTCGGCCTGCCTGATCTTCTGCGGATATCCCAGACAGCGTCATAGTGTCGGCCCAGATCCGGCCCGCATCTGGTTACGCGTTGCATCCACATGTGCCGGATGTGGGCCGGATTTGGGGAGAGTAAAGTGGCTGGGACGGGCTGCAAACCCCTCGTGACTGAAATCATGCCACATTGTCCCATACAGGTATGAATTAGGGCTTATTTCTACTCACTGCTTCCCAACCGTTCCACAGAGGTCATGCAGGAATGACACATTCCTTCCTCTTCGCCGGGTTTGGACCAGGTTGAAACCAGCCTGATCCACAAGATGTGGGGGGTTCGCCTGGCTTCAATCTCCTCGACTCTCTGAAATAAAGCCACAAGGCAGCATAAGAGTCAGGCTATTGCAGTAGCGTACATTACAGCCAGAAGTTTGTCTTTGTGTGCGTTTGGTTCTGTTCACAAAGCAGTATTTTACAGCCATTGGTTTCCGAGTTGTTCAGAGTTCCTCTCACAACTGCTTCATCCTGACCCAGTGTTTTTTCAGGGCTATAAAAATAGTTGTTATGCTTATATACTCTGAACAAAATTATAAACGCAACACTTTTGTTTTTGCCCCCATTTTTCATGAGCTAAACTCAAAGATCTAAGACTTTTTCTATGTACATAAAAGGCCTATTTCTCTCAAATATTGTCCACAAATCTGTCTAAGTCTGTGTTAGTGAGCACTTCTCCTGTGCCGAGATCATCCGTCCACCTCACAGGTGTGGCGTATCAAGATGCTGATTACACAGCAGGATTATTGCACAGGTGTGCCTTAGGCTGGCCACAATAAAAGGCCACTCTAAAATGAAACAAAAGTGTTGCGTTTATATAGTTTTGTTCAGTGTGTGTAATGTGGTCTGCCAACCCTGTCTTTAATCTCAGTGTGTTTTGTGCCCTTGTTTCTGATGCCCATATCAACGAGTGCAGTTTCCTGAACATCAATGAACATCCTACCGTTGCAAAAGCAATGACACACAAGTGGCGTTGAAGGCTTTTCTCTATTTACTTCTGTAATGTGCATCTCTTGCTGAATTACCTGTTGGTTTGCCGGAAACTCTAACAATAGAAGCCACTGTTGCAGATTCGGTTGCGCTCTCATCGATTTATTACATAATCAACTAGTTCTGATCTCATTTAGTGCCAAAGCACTGATAATGATCCTTAGTTCAGTCACACAGACTGATGATGCTCTGATCACTCTGAGGAGTTTTGAGAAAGCAACCTAACCCAGCAAGGAATTTTGCGTCTGAAAGACGTCTAATAGCGTCCAAACACAGCCCTGACGTCTAGGCTAAAACAAGGCCAAGTTTGTGTCAGTGAAGGTTTAATAGACGTCTAACCACAGCCCAAGAATAGACACACAGGCTGCGCAAAGAACATGTCAAAGAAATGAAACCAAACACCTTGTAATCACTGTTGACTTTGCTCACATGATGGAATATCAGATGTTTCGCAAGTTATTTTGGCAAAAATGACATGTAACTAAACTCAAGGTAATGTGGTAGATTTCCCCTACACACCTGACTTGGTTGAACAATGTGTTCCCGACACCTGAACATATTGAGTTTAGTTGAGTTCACCTCTGAACGCGCAGGTCGATACCGAAGAGTAGCTATTCTTACCGCGTAAAATAAAATGCCTAAGAATTATAGTTCCCTGAACGCAATCTAAGAGTCGAACAAGGTGTCTAGTGACCCACTACTAACCTGTCACTTGTTCCACTAACTGACTTGCTGCGCAGAAATAATAGCCGACAGACTTCAGACAATGCCTTCGAATATGCTTTAATCACGGCCGGAGGATCTCAGACGGATCTCAGAGAATCCCACCAGCAAAAACCATACAACAGCTTTTATAGAATAGGAGCATGGCAAAAATTGCATGAAACATTACATAATTTCCCTACAATTTGATTGGTTCTTCATATGCAAACCCTTCTGTTGCTAGGTAGAAGCAAATTAGATCTCAAATCATTAAAAAAATGGAAAAGGTTAGAAGTTCAGTAGATTACTCACTATGTCATGAGACTATTCTAGACCAGTGCTTCCCAAACTTCTCGAAAGCATGGCACCCCTTTGTAGTTTTTATTCCCAATGAAACTAAACGTACATGTGTACATAATAAAATTAAATATAGTTAAGCAAACAACGATGCATGAACATGAATTTATTACGAATGTTAACTTATTAACAGACAAGTGTATTCTATGACAACGATTGTTTCAGTAAGTGATTTGAAGTTTTGAACCAATTGCTTTATGTGGGAATCATTGGAACAAAACACAGTTAAAGATTGATACTTAACTCTTTAAATAATAATAACCAACTCCAATTGAATTTTTTCTTTAGTTTCTCATTTGTTTTTTTCAAACCTGATCTTGTAACGTAAAAATTTAAACGAATATATCTGTGCATGGAACTGTGTCGGCCATTTTAATGTCATGTGGCGCTTTAGCGAGCCCAGGCTCCTGATACGGGTAGATCGAGGATAGTGCGACTCGTAGATCCGCTCACTGGCAGACACAGTGCCTTTTTCAGTTTTTCACGTATGAGAACGCTAGATCCATCTTTGCCCTATCCTGTCAATCTCTGCGTGAAATATAAACTGAGCGCGCGCCAGTACAGAGGGCGGAGCTAAGCGGAGTTGGCGACTTAAACTTTAAATGATGAATACAATATCAGTGTTTTTTCGCTTATTTATTTTCGTTTGGACATGCTCATATGTTGGAGATTTGATGTATTTTTTAAATATATGCTGTAAAAAGTTATTATGGTACGATAGTTATTTTAGGCTGTTTAAATTGGAAAAAGCTGAGATTCTGCACCCCTAGCCAGCTGTCACTCACCCACTTTGGGAACTACATTTCTAGACTGTCATATATTTGATATTGTCTAGCCAGCATCTCAGAATTTTCCACTGGTTTCGACACCAACTTCAGAGTACATTGTGTTTAAACTGGTAGAATGTTAGGCCTAAAGGAGAAGTAAGGGTAGATGTTAGAATTATGATTAGTTTGATATAAGTTTACCGTTTTATTTATTTTACTTGGCTAGAAGTGTGTTACTCATAGCCGGACTATAGCGGGTTAAGCGTATGAACGCAACGGCCAATCAGAGGCGTGTCTGTTAAGCGTATGAGCGCAACGGCCAATCAGAGGCGTGTCTGTTAAGCGTATGAGCGCAACGGCCAATCAGAGGCGTGTCTGTTAAGCGTATGAGCGCAACGGCCAATCACAGGCATGTCTGATGAGCGTATGAGCGCAACGGCCAATCACAGGCGTGTATGTTGAGCGCATGAATGCAACGGCCAATCACAGGCGTGTCTGTTGAGCGTATGAGCGCAACGGCCAATCACAGGAGTGTATGTTGAGCGCATGAATGCAACGGCCAATCACAGGCGTGTATGTTGAGCGCATGAATGCAACGGCCAATCACAGGCGTGTCTGTTGAGCGCATGAATGCAACGGCCAATCACAAGCGTGTCTGTTGAGCGTATGAACGCACCGGCCAATCACAGGCGTGTCTGTTGAGCGTATGAACGCACCGGCCAATCACAAGCGTGTCTGTTGAGCGTATGAACGCACCGGCCAATCACAGGCGTGTCTGTTGAGCGTATGAACGCACCGGCCAATCACAGGCGTGTCTGTTGAGCGTATGAACGCACCGGCCAATCACAAGCGTGTCTGTTGAGCGTATGAACGCACCGGCCAATCACAGGCGTGTCTGTTGAGCGTATGAACGCACCGGCCAATCACAGGTGTTTGAATTAGTCAGAAGTTTCTGAGATCTGCTCTTCTTATAGCCAATGGTGAAGACGCAATGTAAAGAGACTAGGGGTGTAACAATATATAATTTCACAATATATCGCAATAAAAAAAACATCAATATGTATCGTGGATAGTAACCATATGTATAGTGTATAATTCACCCAAAATAAAAATGACTGTGTGAGAAAAAAGTTTCAGAGTTTCAGTGTCAGTCCTATATTAAACTGCTATATATAATGTAGAATATAATGCATAATAATGCAATGGGGGAATATTTGTAGGTCCTGATAATGCCTACATTATTTGAAATATATCCAGTCAGTGACAGAGATCAAGCATATTCGTCTAAAATAATTCTGTATTTTCAGCTTCGGAATCATGAATATTGTTATGATGGAGTCAACTGTTGTGATCGTCCACTGCACCGTACAACACAACAACTACATGTTTTACAGTTTACAAAACCTTCTCAAATACTAAGAAATGCAATTTTCTTGAAACTACATAAAAACCCATGTCAGACCAACAAAACTTCCTCAAATGTTGTGTTAAGTAGCCAAAAACAGTTTTCTGAACAAAGAACTTCATATTGCTGAAATGTTAAGAGTTTGTGAGTTCCCAGCATACATTGCAGCATGAATAAATGCTGTGTTTACTGTTAAAGGATAGTTGTTTTGCTGTTAGCTGCCGTTGTTCTGTGCAGTGATGTAAGATGTGATGTTGTGTGTGCAGAATAAGGAGAAGGAGCGGATGAAGGCGCGTGAGAAGGAGACGAAGGAGCGCGAGTCTCGGTTCAGCAACGGACACCTGTTCACGTCTCTCAGTGTGTCTGCCACCACTCTCTGCTCCGCCTGCAACAAGAGCATCACTGCCAAAGAAGCGCTCAGCTGCCCCAGTGAGTCCCACACACACACTCACACACAACCTCATACTTGCATATGTGGTTTACATGGACTTTCTGTAGGGAAATGTTTTTTATACTGATAATAAATTTTTCTTGCACTACTGTGTTCTTATGCACTCGACTGTGTCGTGTATGAATATTACAGGGTTATTTATTAATTCAGTTTTGGGGTCTGAAGCTGTGACAGTCGAGAGCACGAGGAGTCCAACATTACACACTTGGTTTGTTCGGATAATTAAGAGCATCATCCGTCCAGATTTTTAAAGTGCAGTTTCTCATGTTGGTATTTTCAGTGTGAACACACTACTCACACGACTCACACACATCGCGGGTAACTGAGACACACCCGCACAACATCACACCAGTTTATTTAACGGATCTTCTATCGCCCTACAATCCATCGCGCTCTTTAAGATCACTAAATTCAAGGCTTCTGGTCATTCCTAGGATATCCAGATCCACCAAAGGAGGCAGAGCATTTTCACATTTAGCTCCGAAGCTCTGGAATAGCCTTCCTGATATTGTTCGTTGCTCAGACTCGCTCTCACAGTTTAAAACTAGACTGAAGATGCATCTATTTAGCCAGGCATTCATATAAATTTTTTATCTTACAGTTACTGTAAATTCGGCCTCTAGTTCATAAACGCCAGAGGAGAACTGGCCCCCGACTGAGCCTGGGTTCTCCCAAGGTGTGTTTTTCTCCATTGGGTCATCTGATGGTGTGTTAGGACACCTTTAGGTCACTGGATGGAGTTTTTCGGTTCCTTGCCACTGTTGCCTTTGGCTTGCTCAGTTGGGGATATTCAAATTAATTAACCAATCATACCATTGATCCGCTCTACCAAACTTGGATGTCTTTTTTTTCCCAGTAATAAACAAACATTGTTAAGTTGTTTTGATTGATACTGTGAAGCAGCTTTGATACAATCTGTATTGTGAAAAGCGCTATATAAATATATTTGACTTGACTATTATGCTACAGACCGGCACAGAACAGTGAACAAGTGTCCACACTGGAACACACTATTCTTCAGTATATAAAGCCATTGGCTTCATAAAGACACAGGAATTTTGAAAACACGTTAAAGTATACTGTTGAAAATTAAATTCCATGTGCATTACAGACACACACACACACTCACACACACACACACACACACACACACACACACACACACACACACACACACTCTTGTTTTGTGTTTCCGAGGTTCAGACAAAGCCAGTCAATGATATTGAGATATTGAGTGTGTCCAAGGTCACACACACTCGTTGGCTTGAAGCGATCTAGACCTCCACTGACCGACACACACGACTCAGTGTAATAAATATTAGTGACGAGCTCTTGATCTCAGACTCCAGCAGACAGTCAGGCATTATCCTCATTACAGACACAATACACACACCAGAAGACAAGTTCACAATGCTGCTGCATAGAACACTACATACATCTGTTATGTGTCTAAGGGGTGTGTGTGTGTGTGTGTGTGTGTCAGTGTATTGCTGCTCTCAACGGACATGCCTTTGTCCTGGTCAACAGCAGCCCTAGGTGACATCTCTGATTCAGTGGACACACACACACACACACACACACACACACACACACACACACACACACACACACACACACACACACACACTCTTTAATGTGTTGACCTCAATGCATGAGCAGATAATGCTCTTCTCCTGAAGTCTGTTGTTGTTGTACAGAACGAGGTCTTTTGTTGTGTTGATGGTTCACCCTCCCGCCCCCGCCCCCAGCACAGCTGCTACCCAGAATCACCCCCGCCTCACACACACACACACACACACACACACACACACTCACGCCTGTAATCTGGAGTCTGAGGGACCAAGGCTTTATGAAGATTAACACATAGTCTGTCACACACTCAACACATGCACACGCTCTCACACACACACACACACACACACACACAGACAAACACACTCTCACACACATGCACACGCTCTCTCACACACACACACACACACACACAGAGACAAACACACTCTCACACACATGTTTGTTTTGCTATACTTGTGAGGACATTCCATAGGCGTAATGGTTTTTATACAAACTGTATATTCTGTCCCTTACTAACCACACACACACACACACACACACACACACACACACACACACACACACACACAACCTCTATAACTTCTCTATAACTCCAAAGGTATTTCAAACTTGTTTTTAGCCCTAAACGGACAATAATCGGGTTTAAACCAAATCCTCATACTGGTCCCATGATGGGAACCCATTCCAGCTTCTACATAGAAACCTCGTGTAATCTATAATCATGAGGTCAGGATGAGTAACATTATTAGATAGATTTGAATGGCCTTAGTCTCACTGTAACCCGATCACACACTGCAACACTACACCGCTGTCTCTGATCGCAACTCTACAAATAAACAAATGCGCATGAAATCTTGATCTGAATCTTTTAAACGTATTCACATGATTTTCTTCTATTCTGTGGGAGAGGTACGAGAAACTAGAAGGATGTTTCCTCCAGTCTCAGTGTGTATTGGAGATAACGTCAGCTTCTGCTGGAGTGTGTGTTTGATGTCGTTAAATTATGAGTAATATCAGTGCTTTATCTTTCCCAGCCTGTAACGTGACGATCCACAACCGCTGCCGAGACACACTGGCCAACTGTGCCAAGATGAAGCAGAAGGTACGACTCGACCGCAGGAAACTGCACACATATATCAGTCATCAATGTAGGACAGTGTATTTGAATAATATATTGTGCTAATATATTACAATAAATTGAATAATACGTAAGGAATTGCTGCTTTTCATAAAAATATGTGACTATATATTTACTAATATATCATAATGTATGTATATATATATGTATATGGGATCAGATATGTGTAATATATTTAATCATTTACAGTATAAATGTTTCATGCAATTTTTTGTCTTTTTTTATAAACATTTTATATGTATTCATATATAGTCCTACACGGTCAATGCAGGTATTGCAGTATATTGACAAATATAAGCACTAGTTTCCCATGTATGGAAATGT
>JAROOI010000081.1:147500-215000 GCA_030578255.1 Tiaroga cobitis
CCTGCCAGTGCCGGTCCTAGACCTCTGTGGGCCCTAGGCTGAACTGTGTCCGGGGCCCTGCCAGTGCCGGTCCTAGACCTCTGTGGGCCCTAGGCTGAACTGTGTCCGGGGCCCTGCCAGTGCCGGTCCTAGACCTCTGGGGGCCCTAGGCTGAACTGTGTCCGGGGCCCTGCCAGTGCCGGTCCTAGACCTCTGGGGGCCCTAGGCTGAACTGTGTCCGGGGCCCTGCCAGTGCCGGTCCTAGACCTCTGAGGGCCCTAGGCTGAACTGTGTCCGGGGCCCTGCCAGTGCCGGTCCTAGACCTCTGGGGGCCCTAGGCTGAACTGTGTCCGGGGCCCTGCCAGTGCCGATCCTAGACCTCTGTGGGCCCTAGGCTGAACTGTGTCCGGGGCCCTGCCAGTGCCGGTCCTAGACCTCTGTGGGCCCTAGGCTGAACTATGTCCGGGGCCCTGCCAGTGCCGGTCCTAGACCTCTGTGGGCCCTAGGCTGAACTGTGTCCGGGGCCCTGCCAGTGCCGGTCCTAGACCTCTGGGGGCCCTAGGCTAAACTGTGTCCGGGGCCCTGCCAGTGCCGGTCCTAGACCTCTGGGGGCCCTAGGCTGAACTGTGTCCGGGGCCCTGCCAGTGCCGGTCCTAGACCTCTGGGGGCCCTAGGCTGAACTGTGTCCGGGGCCCTGCCAGTGCCGATCCTAGACCTCTGTGGGCCCTAGGCTGAACTGTGTCCGGGGCCCTGCCAGTGCCGGTCCTAGACCTCTGTGGGCCCTAGGCTGAACTATGTCCGGGGCCCTGCCAGTGCCGGTCCTAGACCTCTGTGGGCCCTAGGCTGAACTGTGTCCGGGGCCCTGCCAGTGCCGGTCCTAGACCTCTGGGGGCCCTAGGCTAAACTGTGTCCGGGGCCCTGCCAGTGCCGGTCCTAGACCTCTGGGGGCCCTAGGCTGAACTGTGTCCGGGGCCCTGCCAGTGCCGGTCCTAGAACTCTGAGGGCCCTAGACTGAACTGTGTCCGCGGCCCTGCCAGTGCTGGTCCTAGACCTCTGGGGGCCCTAGGCTGAACTGTGTCCGGGGCCCTGCCAGTGCCGGTCCTAGACCTCTGAGGGCCCTAGGCTGAACTGTGTCCGGGGCCCTGCCAGTGCCGGTCCTAGACCTCTGGGGGCCCTAGGCTAAACTGTGTCCGGGGCCCTGCCAGTGCCGGTCCTAGACCTCTGGGGGCCCTAGGCTAAACTGTGTCCGGGGCCCTGCCAGTGCCGGTCCTAGACCTCTGGGGGCCCTAGGCTGAACTGTGTCCGGGGCCCTGCCAGTGCCGGTCCTAGAACTCTGAGGGCCCTAGACTGAACTGTGTCCGCGGCCCTGCCAGTGCTGGTCCTAGACCTCTGGGGGCCCTAGGCTGAACTGTGTCCGGGGCCCTGCCAGTGCCGGTCCTAGACCTCTGAGGGCCCTAGGCTGAACTGTGTCCGGGGCCCTGCAGGTGCGCTCAGAAAAACCTCAAAACGACCCTCTTAATCTGACCTTTCAGAGCAGTTTCAGTCAACAAACGACAGTTAAAATATTCAGTAATACAATAACAACAATTTAAAACAAATACAACAGAAAAAAAAGATACGAATGAAATGAACAATTACTATTAATCATAGCCTACTATACAGAAATTGATAAAAGTAATCAAATGTAAAACTACAACAACAAAAAACATTGCATAGCATTCACTGTATGAATTAAATATACATTGATTATTATTGAAGTTACTAATGCTATTCAGTGAAGAGTAGTGAATGATTCTCTCGTTTTCCTTTGTTGATAACATAATAACTTTTGTCATATTAGCATTAAATGACGGCGAGCGGCAGGTTTATTAGGCTGCTGTCACTTTAAGACCGAGTGCACAGATCTAATACACTGACACGCAATCCATTACTCTACATTTCCGCGTGTTTGTCCGTTTAAACACAAGCCTGAAGCCTGAAGCCTGAAGCCTGTACTCGTCCGTGTTTCTCTCCGTCTGTTGAACGCCGCCTCTTTCGCAGCTCAGTACACTGTTACATATAACGTGACATGACTCGGCTGATTTGTATGTTACGCATGGTGACAGCGCACCGCTTTAAAGGTGCAGTGTGTAATTTTTATTGCACCCAGCAGAAGTTAAGGTGGCCAACAGGAAGTGATGTCGTCGTCTGAGACAGCAGAGAGTAGACGGTTAAGCAATGAGGTTTCTTTACAAAGATCAATTAAGGAATTTTGTTTACTTTAATATTCAGTAAAACAATGTTATTGTGAATATTATTGTGACTTGTTCATCATTGTGTCATTGTTTTATTCGCTGACTTTAGCATCTTCTTATCACGAAGAACAACATAGTGACGAAACGCGTTTTGTCCGCTCAGGGCCACCGTAGAAACATGTGGATGTAAGCGGACCCGCGATGTGTGTAGAGAGAAATGCCTCATTCTAAGCTAATAAAACACAACGGTTCATTATGTAAGGTCTTTATACACCACTGAACACATAGTTATGTATATGATATTGCATTTCTGTCAACAGATCCTCCTAAATATTACACAATGCACCTTTAAATGAAAGGATCATGCAGGATCATGTTTTCATAATCATTGGAAGCCAAAATGAAAGCCGAAAGTAAAACACAGCCCTGAATCACGAGAGCCGTTACTCAGCGTAGAGAGCACCAGCGCTGGACAACATGTCTGAATGCATGCGATATCAACAGCAGCGAGGTCCTCATAGGTTTGTCCTCTGTGTTGTGCAGAGCTGATCCAGACGGAGCTGAACCACGTGCGGACGCTGCGCATCATGGACGGGGTGTTTCGCAGAGGCATGATGGAGGAGGTGCTGATGGAGACGGGTGTAGTGAACGCCATCTTCCCCTGTCTGGACCAGCTCCTGTCCATCCACTCCAGCTTCCTGAGCCAGCTCCTGCAGAGGAGGAACCACAGCCTGGCTCCCAGTAGCACTCGCAACTTCACCATACAGCGGCTGGGAGACATACTGGTGGACCAGGTGAACTGCTCACTCACCAATCAGGGCTACCGAACACACAGATGACTGTTCGCTGCATAGAGACTGCAATCTCCATTCAAACACTCACGTCATCTTATTCCTGAATGACAGTGATTCGGCTCTGTCTATTAAACCTTTGACTAGTCCGATCACAGGAACATTCAGATCTGTGTTCTGATCCAGAGAGAGCCGTTGTCATGTATAGATATGAAACCGCTTCACTAATAGTCTTTTCAACACACATTATCATTATCTCTGTCTTACAATCACTCAGATGATCACAGAGGTACTGGGATAAAACGTTTATAGTTCAGATATAAACACTGATGTCTACAGTAGCGATCAAAATACAGTAAATCACCTTTTGAAAGTAATTTGCCTCTTCAAATAAAGAGTGCGATACATCGTTACACCAGTAGGCGGAGACAAGCAGCGGTTATACAAGAGATTCGTTCAAAAACATTGAATCATTGAATCATTCATTCAAAACGATTTAAAAAAAATAATTAATTCAAATGAATGCAACATTTCTAATAGACTGCACTGCACTGTTAACATTTTGTCAGAACTTTTAGTAGATAACATGTTTTGTTTAATTGTCTATTCAGAATCATGGGAGAATCCCGTGCAGCTCTAGTACCTCAGTTTTGAAATCAGGGAATTACAGCAGGGAAAATCAAACAAACCTGTGGTTTACTGAACAAACTATGCCTGTCTTTAAATAAACCCTAACCCACCTAATCCTAACTCCACCCCGTATCTAATCATAACCCCTCCCACACCTAGTCCTAACTCCACCCCCATATCTAATCATAACCCGTCCCACACCTAATCCTAACTCCACCCCCATATCTAATCATAACCCCTCCCACAACTAATCCTAACTCCACCCCCATATCTAATCATAACCCCTCCCACAACTAATCCTAACTCCACCCCCATATCTAATCATAACCCCACGCCCTAATCCTAACTCCACCCCGTATCTAATCATAACCCCTCCCACACCTAATCCTAACTCCACCCCCATATCTAATCATAACCCCTCCCACAACTAATCCTAACTCCACCCCCGTATCTAATCATAACCCCTCCCACAACTAATCCTAACTCCACCCCCATATCTAATCATAACCCCACGCCCTAATCCTAACTCCACCCCGTATCTAATCATAACCCCTCCCACACCTAATCCTAACTCCACCCCCATATCTAATCATAACCCCTCCCACAACTAATCCTAACTCCAACCCCGTATCTAATCATAACCCATCCCATACCTAATCCTAACTCCACCCCCATATCTAATCATAACCCCTCCCACACCTAATCCTAACTCCACCCCCATATCTAATCATAACCCCACGCCCTAATCCTAACTCCACCCCGTATCTAATCATAACCCCTCCCACACCTAATCCTAACTCCACCCCCATATCTAATCATAACCCCTCCCACACCTAATCCTAACTCCACCCCCATATCTAATCATAACCCCTCCCACACCTAATCCTAACTCCACCCCCATATCTAATCATAACCCCTCCCACACCTAATCCTAACTCCACCCCCATAATCTAATCATAACCCCTCCCACACCTAATCCTAACTCCACCCCCATATCTAATCATAACCCCACGCCCTAATCCTAACTCCACCCCGTATCTAATCATAACCCCTCCCACACCTAATCCTAACTCCACCCCCATATCTAATCATAACCCCTCCCACACCTAATCCTAACTCCACCACCATATCTAATCATAACCCCTCCCACAACTACTCCTAACTCCACCCCCATATCTAATCATAACCCCACGCCCTAATCCTAACTCCACCCCGTATCAAATCATAACCCCTCCCACACCTAATCCTAACTCCACCCCCATATCTAATCATAACCCCTCCCACAACTAATCCTAACTCCACCCCCGTATCTAATCATAACCCCTCCCACACCTAATCCTAACTCCACCCCCATATCTAATCATAACCCCTCCCACAACTAATCCTAACTCCACCCCCATATCTAATCATAACCCATCCCATACCTAATCCTAACTCCACCCCATATCAAGTCAAGTCAAGTCACCTTTATTTATATAGCGCTTTTTACAATACAGATTGTATCAAAGCGCTTCACAGCGATAACATGAAAACAATATAACAAAGTTTGTTTCTAAAAGAAAATTGCGTCAACGTCCACCTTAAGTAAGGCAGATCAATAATATTATTGAATATTAAATGTCCCCAACTAAGCAAGCCAAAAGCCAAGGCAACAGTGGCAAGGAACCAAAACTCCATCAGGTGACAGAATGGAGAATAAACCCTTGGGAGAAACCAGACTCAGTCGGGGGGCCAGTTCTCCTCTGGCCAACGAAGGAACAGTGCATGATTCGGGCAGCATTACAAGTCAGATTGGAATCGGAACATTTAGAGTATTTATCCATTTCCATCTTTTGGAAGTCCAAGTAATCACGCCGGTATTAAGACGAGTTGTTGAGGATCAGTGCCGTCCACCATAGAGAGTCCATATCGCCCGTGTTGAGTCGTCATTTCATAGGCTTTGTGATTGGAGCATCTGAAGTCTCCGTGAGAGGCTGGATACAAACTGGAGCTGACGAACGCCATTTTCTCGGGACTCGCGTCCCGAGATAACAGCAGAAAAGCAAAAAGGGAAAATAATTAGCGTAGCTGCTGTTCATAATGATGATTTCCATAACACAGGCGTAAATGATAAAACATGAAGACAGTGACTCTTGCGTCCCAAAATCACCCCCCTCTGTCCCCCACTCAACTCAGCCCAGCTTACTGACCTCTACGTCCCTCCTGCTGCTGAGACCTAACCACAATCTCTCCGCAACCCAACCATACGCGCCAACCCGTTGACTAAGGCTGTCGAGCCCCACTGGTGCGTGAATAGGCAGAATCATAACCCCTCCCACACCTAATCCTAACTCCACCCCCATATCTAATCATAACCCCACCCCCTAATCCTAACTCCACCCCCATACCTAATCATAACCCCTCCCACACCTAATCCTAACTCCACCCCCATTCCTAACCCCACCCCTAATCATAACTCCTCCCCAATATTGAATTCTAACCCCACCCCCTAATCCTAACTCCTCCCATATCTAATCATAACCCGTCCCACACCTAATCCTAACTCCACCCCCATATCTAATCTTAACCCCTCCCACACCTAATCCTAATTCCACCTCTCATTCCTAACTTCACCCCTAATCATAACTCCTCCCCAATATCTAATTCTAACCCCACCCCCTAATCCTAACCCCTCCCCCACCCCTAATCCTAACCCCTCCCACACACCTAATCCTACCCATACTGGGGGATTTAGGGAGGTAATAATCTGGCACGGGTCAGAATCCGGCACAACACCGGCACTCATTCTTCCACACTCTGAGGAAACGCGTCTCTAACACATTAAACGCCACTCATCTGACTGCAGGGCAAGACATGCTCCTTATCTTTCAGAAGTATATCGATATAAACCACACTGAGCAGTATACTTCTCCATACTGCTCACAGAGAAGTTCTGCATGTCCAGCGGTTAAAACTACACTGTATTTATTGGGTCACATGCGTGCTGAACCCAAGACAGTAAAGTATGCATAACCACAAGCATCTATTGAAAGAACTGCACATACTACACTTGTGTGGTTGAATATGAGTGGATATTGATATGGGTATGATGGGTGTTTTGGGGATGGAGTGCCCTGATGGGGAAACAAAACACACACAAATCCCTCATCAATAACGGTTATTTACATTTATATATTTGGCAGACTCTTTCATCTAAAGCTTTTTAAGGTATGCTTTTTTATCAGTTCATGCATTTCGTGGGAATCAACTATTGTAGTCAGTATGCAAGTAAGATATTGGAAAATATGCTTTTAGGATTTCTGTGATGTAAATATCAAGGTGAGTTTGGAAATGCATTTTGAAGGGCACTAAGGATTCTTAGGATCATTCTAAGACCATCAAATGAACAGGCACAGCGTTTTATATATATATCTGTCCTTTAGCAGTTTTAACAGATATAAACAGTAACAGCTGACCAGGGCTCAGTTCAGACGGGTCTGGGTTCTGACATGAGTGTGTGTCGTCTGCATCAGTTCTCAGGTCAGAACGCAGAAGAGATGAGGAAGTGTTATGTTGAGTTCTGCAGTCGGCACCTGAAAGCAGTGAAACTCTACAAGGAGCTGCTGGCCCGGGACAAGCGGTTCCAGCAGTTCATACGGGTGAGAAAACACACATGCGTCAGGCTGCGCTTACGTCTGTGTGTAGAATGTATTTAATGAAACATATTTGGTTTCTAACGTCTGCTCTGTTGTCCTGTGAAGCGTGTGAGCAGAGGTTCTTTACTGCGCCGTCACGGAGTGCAGGAGTGCATCTTACTGGTCACGCAGCGCATCACTAAATACCCCGTGCTCATCCAGCGCATACTGGACAACACTAAAGGTGAGACTACACGTCAGTGTCATAATGTGCATCATGTCCAACAATTCAATTGAATTAATTCATGAAAATCAGCATCAACACTAGGGTTGGAAATCGAAAATCGTTTTCAATTCTGGAATCGGATACTTGTTAAAAAAATTTCAATTCCTCTTATCGATTCCTTTGTGAGCATTTCAATATAACTTTTCAAGCGTGAGAGACTCAGTTTTCAGTGTTGCAGGTGTGTGTATCAGTATACTGGACCCGTGCAGCTCTTAAAGTGACAGCACTAATATTCCTGCCGTCTCTATAATAACACTAATCACACAACACAAGACAAAGAGAAAATTCACTCATTCTTCACTGAATATCTTTTGTAACTATATTTTTTATGTATATTATATTTATAAAGTGCAGTATTATTTTACATTTGATTAGTTTCTGTACCTGAAAATCTTAAAACACTGTTTATTTCATTCGTTTGTTCAGTTGTATCTGTGTTGCGATTGCAAATTTATAATTAGTTTTTTTTAAAGAGTGTTTATTGTCTTTAATAATGCTCTACATTTATATAATTTAGGCTAGTTGTTCTTCTATGGTGTTTTTAAACCACAGGCAAACACTCCTTGTGTAAGTGTTCTTTAGTTGATGCTTTTTGTTCATGATATTCAGCTAAAATTAAATGTTTTGCAATGAAACTAAATGTGAATGATATCTAAGTTTTTTTTGTTACATTTTCAGAATCGAAATTAGGAATCGATAAGAATCGGAATCGATAAGCAAAATTGAAATCGGAATAGTTAAAATTCAACCGATACCCAAACCTAATGAACCCTAAGTGATAGAGAACGGGGGCCTGAGCTCCTCATCAACTGTAAATGGCCCTGTGTTTCCCTCGCTGATCTGAGAACAGACTATTTGGTTTGACAGGGAGTGAAGAGGAGAGTAAGTCTCTGGCTCAGTCTCTGGCCCTGATCCGGGAGCTGTTGTGTTCGGTGGATCAGCAGGTTCAGGAGTTAGAGCGAGCTCAGCGGCTGCAGGAGATCCAGTCGCGTCTGGACCCGCGGGCCGAGACTAAAGTGAAGGGTGGAGGAGTGTTTCGTGGAGGAGAGCTTCTGCGGCGCGGGCTCATTCACGAGGGAGCGCTGCTGTGGAAGACTGCGCAGGGATCCCGACTTAAAGGTGTCATTATTACTGTTATACCATCGTCTGGCAGACTCAAAGGTGCCATTATTACTCTTATACCATCGTCTGTCAGACTCAAAGGTGCCATTATTACTCTTATACCATCGTCTGGCAGACTCAAAGGTGCCATTGTTACTGTTATACCATCGTCTGTCAAACTTAAAGGTGTCATTATTACTGTTATACCATCGTCTGGCAGACTCAAAGGTGCCATTATTACTGTTATACCATCGTCTGTCAGACTCAAAGGTGCCATTATTACTGTTATACCATCGTCTGACAGACTCAAAGGTGCCATTGTTACTGTTATACCATCGTCTGTCAGACTCAAAGGTGCCATTGTTACTGTTATACCATCGTCTGTCAGACTTAAAGGTGCCATTATTACTGTTATACCATCGTCTGTCAAACTTAAAGGTGTCATTATTACTGTTATACCATCGTCTGTCAGACTCAAAGGTGCCATTATTACTGTTATACCATCGTCTGACAGACTCAAAGGTGCCATTGTTACTGTTATACCATCGTCTGTCAGACTTAAAGGTGCCATTATTACTGTTATACCATTGTCTGTCAGACTCAAAGGTGCCATTATTACTGTTATACCATCGTCTGTCAGATTTAAAGGTGCCATTATTACTGTTATACCATCGTCTGTCAGACTCAAAGGTGCCATTATTACTGTTATACCATCGTCCGGGCAGACTCAAAGGTGCCATTATTACTGTTATACCATCGTCTGTCAGACTCAAAGGTGCAATTATTACTGTTATACCATTGTCTGTCAGACTCAAAGGTGTCATTATTACTGTTATAACATCGTCTGGCAGACTCAAAGGTGCCATTATTACTTTTGTACCATCATCTGTCTGAATACTCCATTCTGATTGGCTAGAAGGTGTCCAATTAAACCATTTAATGTACTGTTAGTTTAATCACCGTTCTATATTATTACTAACTGATGTGATCCGGAGAGGACGCTGGCGTATGCTGCTCGCCGCTTCTCCGCCGTTTTTCTATTTTTTTTTATTTTTAAACAGTATTTCTCTTGAGTTTTTGTACGGGTTGATAAAACTCACCTGCTGACATCTTTTCCAACATCAGCGGATTGTTGGTCACCTCCCGCTGTCAGTAGCGAATACCCGGATTCTGCCGTCGTTTCGGCCCTGCTACTTCAGAGTTTCAACTTTACTCTTGGGGCATCCTTCTAGGTGTCCCAGTCCGTTTTTTGCCTTCTGCACCCCGCTATGATATGGACCATCTTCTCCCTGTGCTTGACAGTCTTCCATCTTTGTGTTTGGCTAACACTTTCGGTGACCGGCATGAAGCTCAAATACTCTATCCCACAGCTGCTAACTCTCAACAACCGTTCCATTCCAACGTGCATCGCAGCCATCAAAGAACTTGGACTTCAGTGCCGTCTGCGTTACATCCACAGAAGTTCCCGTCGAAAGTTTGTTTACCATCAGCCTGGCCAGTCTGCTTCACACATTCCATCCATCTGGACCACTGTCGTGCGTCTGCCGCGTCATCAGAGCAGTGTCGCTCTCTGTGCTAGCTACACAGGAAACATCGCGAGATCTCTGCACGCTCAGCTGAGCAGCACGGAAAACACAGCGAGAACTCCTCGCACCAAGCAGGCCAGAAAACGCGGAGTGGATTCCAGTGTATTACGGCCTCTACAGAGATTTAACACAGCATCAATACTCAAAATTGAACTTTTCAATACACAATCTCTCACAAATAAAGCATCCTTCATACAAGACCATATCATAGACAAAGGGTTAGACTTTATGTGCCTGACAGAAACATGGCACCAGCCTGGGGTTTACTTAGCGCTTAATGAAGTCTGTCCCCCCAGTTACAGCTTCCTGGAGAGAGCCCGCAGCACTGGTCGAGGTGGCGGCCTTGCTGTCATACACCGACAAAACTTGGTGCTGTCCCCCCTCCCCCTGCCTACACTGTCCTCTTTTGAATGCTAAGCATTTAAATGTAAACCCCCCATTCCCATGACAATGCTACTCATCTACCGGCCCCCCAAATTCAACTCAGCTTTCATCTCAGAGATACACGAATTTCTCACTACATTTTGCACCACCTCTGCCAACATTATTATACTTGGAGATATTAATATTTATGTAGACAACCCTTCCTGCCACTTTGTAGCTGAGTTTCTGCAACTATTGGACTGTCTCAACCTCCAACAACATGTCAGTGTCCCCACACACTCCAGAGGGCACACACTGGACCTGGTCATTTCCAACTCTGCCCACCTTAGCAACCTTCTGGTGCACGACCTGGGTGTGTCTGACCATAAGGCCATCTCAATGGAGCTGACCCTCCTCTCCCCACACAACAAAGACAAGCGTCAAATTTGCTATAGGGATCTGAAAAAGATTAATCCGGACATCTTGACCATGGACCTCCAACATCTCTCCTCTGTTAATTTCTCCTCAGTCACTGAGTCAGTTGACTTCTACAACCAATCTCTGAGCAGTCTTCTAGATCTCCACGCCCCTGTCAAAATTAGAACTGTCAGCTTCGCACCCACAGCCCCCTGGTACACCTACGAACTCCGGCAAATCAAAACAGCGGGGCGTGTCTTTGAGCGGCGCCTCAAGGCCTCAGGACTGACTGTTCATAGGCAGGCCTATCGAGAACATCAGAAGTCCTATGCAAGGTCCTTAAAAGATGCTCGGTCACAGTTCTATTCCAACATTATCAACACCAGCCCTGTCAACTCCAAGCAACTTTTCTCTACCATACATGACATCCTCAATCCGCAAACTCTTTCTCATTCAGAAGCTACGGAAGAGAGGTGCAACAACTTCATGACTTTTTTCAGAAATAAAATAGACACCATCCGTTGCCTTGGGAGAGGCTAAATCCCTGACACACAACGTCACTTGTGGTGTCCCTCAAGGCTCAGTGCTCGGCCCAACCCTGTTTATTCTCTACATGCTCCCCCTTGGCCAAGTCATCAGTCGGCATGGGGTTTCATTCCACTGCTATGCTGATGACACTCAGCTCTTCCTCAGGAAAAACCCAATCCCCTCTGTTGGCCTGCCATCATCCACTCTGACTACTTGCCTGGAGGAGGTAGAGACGTGGATGAAGCAAAATTTTCTGCAGCTAAACAGCTCCAAGACTGAAGCCATCTTAGTCTGCACTCCACATCAGATTCGGTCATCTGACATTACTAGCATCACCTTCTCTGGTCAAAATATTTCACTTTCAACATCAGCCACCCACCTGGGTGTTATAATGGACTCTCATCTGAACATCTGAACTCATCTGAACAAGACCTCCTTTTTCCACCTCAGGAACATAGCCAAACTCCGTCCCACACTCACTCCTGCAGATGCGGAAAAGCTTGTCCACGCTTTTGTCTCCTCCAGGCTGGACTACTGCAATGCGCTCCTCACCGGGATCCCTGAGAAAAGCCTTCAGCACTTGCAGTATATCCAGAACAGCGCTGCTAGGATCTTGTTGAGGGTCCGCAAACGTGACCACACCACCCCCATCCTCAAATCACTCCACTGGCTTCCTGTCTCACTCAGGATTGAGTACAAGGTCACCCTCCTTACCCACCAATGTATTTATGGTGAAGCCCCCTCCTACCTCAAGGAACTCCTAACCCCACTGACTTGCACTCGCACTCCGATCTGCCTCCGCATATCTCCTGAAACCTCCCAGGACCAAGCTCTGTACAATGGGAGACCGGGCTTTTTGTTCTGCTGCTCCCAGATTGTGGAATGCTCTCCCTGACCACCTAAGGACACCGCAGACTGTGGATGCTTTTAAACGTGGCCTTAAAACCCACCTTTTTAAGAGAGCTTATGACTGAACTTTTAGCACTTGTTTTATCATGTAGCACTTTGGGATTTGCTTACATATAAAGTGCATTACAAATTAAATGTATTATTATTATTATTATTATTATTATTATATTAATGCGCTGTATTCATTGAAGCACACACATACGTCACTCGCACACACAAACATTCAGGAGCACAGAAACTTTTGATCAACGCTGCTCTGTGACTTTTAGAAATAAAAGAGATTCGCCTCTGAATCACTACATTGCTATTTTGACCATGCAAGGATCCAGAATCAAAAGTGCCGGCTGTGCTTATGCTTTTATCATTGCTATGAAGAATAGTCCCCTCCTTAAAATTAGTGCAAATGAGGTGTGAAGACAAAAAACTCCAAGTAAAGAGGCACTTCAAGAGAGTCCGCACACTCCACTGCTTTACTGAAGAAAGGACAAACGTTTCGGTCACGTGTGACATTTATCAATGCCAAGCTTACTATTGTTATACCATGGTCTGTCTGAATACTCCATTCTGATTGGCTGGAAGGTGTGCAATAAAACCGTTTAATGCACAGGTAGTTCTAAACTTATACACAACTCTGCCTGTGACTTTTAGGAATAAAAGATTTTCTCCTTTGAATCACTACATTATATACATCGCTATTTTGAAGTAGTTAAACTCACAGCTTCGTTGTTAATAGAGAAGCTGAACAGACAGGTACGCATCTCTCTTTCTCTCTCTCGACAATAAATTCAAATAAATGCTATAATTCATTCATTCAAATAAATGCAATCTTACTCACTACTTTATCTCTGTGTCTAATTCAAAGTGGGCAGAATGCTGGATCTAAAAAGCCGTAACTGATGAAAATAACCGTCAGTTTTACCCTTCCGGTTAAATATTGCGCTGCAAACATCAATAACAGCTTTAGGTATGACCGTGGTATAAGTAGGATAATCCACGGCTAGCTGTGCATTAAATGTTTTTTTCTGCTTCATGTCGGGCGGTTCTTTGCCTTCATGTTGTGCATCAAATCATTTAATACACAGCTAGCTGTGGATTATCTCTTACTTATCATTATTTTTCTGCCGTAAACTGATCGTGCAGAAGTCCTAGAGATGTGAAGCTTGGTGAAATGGTGGAGCTCAGTTTGGGGACACGTTGGCTTGGACTCGCCCTGAACAGCCAATGTCAACACTACAGTAATAAAACCAGTGCAAAAAGATTATCTGGAGATTGAATATCAATAATTATAAAAGAAAAAAAGTTGAATTTTCATTGCTGTTTTCATGCCAAATGTTTCTTCTTTTTTTTTTTTTTTTTGCTGTCACTTAAATGGCTATAACTCTTGAACAGAATGGGATATGTTCACCAAAATTGGCACACATATGTATGAGCTCAATCTGAGGTTTTGTGAAAATAAACATGACACTTGACCACTTGGGGGCACTATAACAGAAAAAACTGTGTCTATGAGAACATTCATTTATCTTGAAAACCATGGTTGAGTGAGTGAAATCGTTGGTATCCAGATAGGTTTATCGGTAACTCTGTGTTTTTGTCTGTATAGATGTGCAAGTTTTGTTAATGACGGACGTCCTGGTGTTCATGCAAGAAAAAGACCAGAAGTTTATTTTCCCCTGTCTGGTGAGTCACAGCTTTCTATTGGCTGGCTATCAGTGGATTCTAACTACGCATCATTTATCTCATGACCTGCATCATCCCACATCAAAACCAAGCTGACCAAATCTCGCTGGCTTCACAGGACAAGCCTGCAGTGCTGTGCCTTCAGAACCTGATTGTGAGGCATATAGCCAATCAGGAGCGAGGAATGTTCCTCATCAGCCACTCCACGCCTCCAGAGATGTACGAGCTCCACGCCGCCTCTAAAGACGACAGAAACACCTGGATGAAAATCATTCAGCAGACAGTGAGCAAGTCAGAGTCAACTCACAACTCCTCAACCCACACCTCAATGCCCCTCAGATATATCTCTGCACAGTCACCGCCAAACGCTTCATCTGCTGCTCTCTGTTCTCTTTTACAGCTGTCCTTCACGAGAGGATTTCCCTCTGATCGAGACAGAGGACAAAGCTTTGCTACGCAGACTCAGAGGTGTGTATCAACTAAACATGGTTTATTTCCCAGCACTCGTCTATATCTGTCGTCAGAGCGCTCAGATTGATTTCATTACTCTCTCTCTCTCTCTCTGTCTGTGTCTAGCTGATATCCAGCAGAAGGACCGTGAGGTTCTGGAGCTGTTACAGGAGCGTGTGACACTCTTCTCTGACTTGGCCGAGGTCACTGTAGGTCAGACTGTTACCGTTCCCACAAACTCCAGGAATATATTCAGAGCAGAGACTCCCTCGGCTCCTCAGGCGGAGAGGCTGCTGAATGACGCCATTGTTGAGGGTAAGCAGAGGAGAACTCAGAGAATACACAGCTCAGCAATGAAGACATTAAGACTGCTCTCTTATTTATGTCACCCTTCAGTGGACAGACTGAGTGAAGTGCTGTTGGCTTCATGCATTGACCGGCCACAGTCCTGCAGACTGAATGGTGAACCGACAGAGGTACAATTCACCTCCAAAACAACAGGTACCTTGTTCATCTTTAGCAGACCTATTCTGCCCTTCTACAAACTCTTGATGTAGTTTCAGGCTCTACTAGAACAGGTTTTCCTGCTTGAATGTTGATTATTCTCCTCATATTCTCCATTGTTGCGGCTCCTCTCTCCCCAGTCTGTCAGTAACGCTCTGTTTACTTCCTGTCTCTGTGAAGCCCCTCCTCCTGAAAAGCACACTGTGCTCTGATTGGCCGGCTGGAGCAGTGTGTTGTGATTGGTCGAGCGCTTCCAGTGTGTTTGGGAAATGTCCCGCCCCTTTCTATAACTGCCAGTTTAACACACTACTAACTAACTCAACCAGGCCCCGCCCCTTTATTCTGCGCATTAATTATTATAATGAGGAATATTGCGACTGATACTGCTGCCTTGTTTCAGTTTCTGGACTAAAATGAGTAATAATAGCATTGAACATGACAGTAGGATGGAAAGCCAGGCCCAAACCGCAAATTATCAGATTATTTAATCAATAAAAAAATATATATATAAAAAGTAAGTAATAAAATGATGTAGCAATGCATAAATATAAGCAAATCCAAATCTTGTTTTGTTTATATTGGATTATATTCTCTCCAAGGGTGTGCATGTAATATATTACCGAAGATATTAAGACTTTTCCATCTCTCATATTTTCAGTTGAAGGAACGATATCAGTTAACGGGACTCATGAAGTAAACGGTCCATCTAACAAGGTGAGGGTTTGACACATGACAGGAAGACTTGAGTGGATATCGCAGTGCATTTTGGATTGATTAATGTTTAATGTCTCTCACAGGACAGGAATGGGAACCAGCTGCAGGACAAGACTTTAAACGAGGTATGCCTTCAGGAAGCTCTTGGAGAACGAGGTGTGTGTGAAGATGAGAGCAGAGATGACTGAAGTGTTTGTGTTTCAGGAGGTGTGTCAGAGACTGGTGAACCTCAGCACTCAACTACACACTCTACAGGTCAGTAGTTATTGATTATCTAATAGTGAACTTCCACATTCGACTGAGCGCTATTACTTACTAATTCATTAATCAGAGTTTCTTGTTAGTTAATAGTAGTTGCGAGAATGTTAATAGTGCGTTACTCATTTGTTCCTGTGTAGTTATTCATTAAAGGGTTTGTTCACCCAAAAATAGAAATTCTGTCAGTAATTACACAAAAAGTATTCTCGTACAACACAGCAGCGCTGCACTGTTACACTACATGAAATCTCGGGGCCAACAGAGAAGGAAATGAATAGTTAAATAAAGTTGTTATTTTTGTTTTGTTTTTTTGCGCACAGAAAGTATTCTCGTCACTTGATAAACTTAAGGTTGAGCCACTGTAGTCACTCGGACTATTTTAACGATGTCTTTACTAACTTTCTGGGCCGGTCAGTTTCAATTACAATAGAAGCCTATGGAGGAGTGATCCAGCTCTCAGATTTAATCACAAATATCTTAATTTGTGTCCCGAAGATGAACGAAAGTCTCACGGGGTTGAACAACATGAGGGAGAGTCATTACTGACAGAGTTTACATCTTTGGGTGAACGAACACTTTAATGAAGGAACAGTATTATAAAGTCTTACCGTTTAATGTCATTTTGAGAAGCTTAAAAACACATTTGGTTGATTAGGAGACAGTGGCGAAGCATCTTTATCAAACACACTCTCTCGTTGTGTGTGTAGGCTGCGGTGATCCGGCAGGACTCGTTCCTGGAGGTGTACATGCAGAAGGACTCGAGCGTGTCCCATGAGCCTCTGCTGGAGCCGGCCGGGCCCGACCTGACCGAGCTACAGCGCAAATACAACCTTCTGCAAGGAGAAGTGATGCGACTACGGGCCGCCCAGAACCAGACGAGCAGTGGAGCGCCGGTTCAGGAGCCGATGAAAGCCCAGGACACAGTGGATCAGTCGGAGCCGTCGGATGACGGCAAAAAGGCCATGCCTCCTCGAGCGGACAGTCAGTGTTATTTTACATTTGATTAGTTTCAGTACCTAAAAGCACTGTTTATTTTAATCGTATCTTTGTTCAGTTGTGTCTATTTGTTGCGATTTCAAATTAGTATTAGTTCTTTTTTAATGACTGAGTGTTTACTTGTCTTTAATAATGCTTGAAGTGTACATTAGTTCGGCTAGTTGTTCTGCTATGGTGTGTTTAAACCACAGGCAAACGCTCCTTGTGTAAGTGTTCTTCAGCTCATGATTTCTGTTCATGATATTCAGCTACAATTAAATGTTTTGCAATAAGACTAAATGTAAATGATATCTAAAGTTTTTTTTTTTTAACCTTATTGGAATCGATAAGAATCAGAATCGTTAAAATAGAATAAAATTGGAATAGTTAAAACTCGAACGATACCCGACCCTACTTAGACAATACATATCACACACCCCTAATGCTTCCCACTAACAGTGACATGAGATTATAGCATTAGATACTCTTAAAATAATTGCATTTTTACAGTTTATACAATTTATTTTTGCAAACTAACAGTAGCCATGTTTCCATCCACCTATTTTTATGTATTTTTTGGGATATTGCATAAAAAACACTGGATCGAAATGCCAAGATGTGCAAAGATTCTAATAATGAGCATAAATAACGTAGGCAGATCATTTATCCGATAAGAAGACATGCACATAAACTATAACGGAAACACAAATCTCTCGATGCACAGCAAAACCCTCAGCGTCTGCTGTGATTGGAGAACTGCAGTAACCGGTGGACCAATGGCGTCGCAGCGTCTCTAATGTTGGTTTGGTGTTTCTGAAGCGCCGGAGTCGGAGTGTGTGATCAGAGTGATTGTGTGTAAATCCCTCCAGAAGCGTCTCACACACACGAGTGTGTTCCCGAACACCAGCATCCGAACGCCAGAGAACACGACAGCGTTACTGTGTTTCGTCTGACGCTCGACACACACTCGTTTATGATGACGCTCGACACACACTCGCTTATGATGACGCTCGACACACACTCGCTTATGATGACGCTCGACACACTCGCTTATGATGACGCTCGACACACTCGCTTATGATGACGCTCGACACACACTCGCTAATGATGACGCTCGACACACACTCGCTTATGATGACGCTCGACACACACTCGCTTATGATGACGCTGGACACACACTCGCTTATGATGACGCTCGACACACACTCGCTTATGATGACGCTCGACACACACTCGCTTATGATGACGCTCGACACACACTCGCTTATGATGACGCTCGACACACACTCGCTTATGATGACGCTCGACACACACTCGCTTATGATGACGCTCGACACACACTCGCTTATGATGAGGCTCGACACACACTCGCTTATGATGACGCTCGACACACACTCGCTTATGATGACGCTCGACACACGCTCGTTTATGATGACGCTCGACAAACACTCGTTTATGATGACGCTCGACACACACTCGCTTATGATGACGCTCGACACACACTCGCTTATGATGACGCTCGACACACACTCGCTTATGATGGAGGAGAAAGAGAAAGATCGCAGAAACTTACAGTTATTACTCATATTAATTTCCCAGGAAGTGACGATTGCGATGAAAACCCTGCTTTATTTGCAGATGTTTCAGCGATTATTCCAAATTTTCCGCAAAAGATAAATTTGTAACTTTGGAGTGAAACATAGCTATCGAGAATTATAAACAAACTTAAGAACAAACAAGTAAAGCTGCACTGATTGACCTGTGATGTTTTCCTGTGCTTATGTTTTCAGATCTGCAGGATATTCCAGAGGAGAGCGAGTGTGGGACCGAAGCTCACAGTTAACATCGGCTCGCTCAATCACATACTCATACTTGCTCAATCACACACTCACACTCGCTGTCAATCACACTCACACACTCACACCCGCTGTCAATCACAGTCACACACTCACACTCGCTGTCAATCACAGTCACACACTCACACCCGCTGTCAATCACACTCACACACTCACACCCGCTGTCAATCACAGTCACACACTCACACTCGCTGTCAATCACAGTCACACTCTCACACTCGCTTAATCACAGTCACACACTCACACTCGCTGTCAATCACAGTCACACACTCACACACTCACTCGCTCAATCACAGTCACACACTCACACTCGCTGTCAATCACAGTCACACACTCACACTCGCTGTCAATCACAGTCACACACTCACACTCGCTCAATCACAGTCACACACTCACACTCGCTGTCAATCACAGTCACACACTCACACTCGCTGTCAATCACAGTCACACACTCACACTCGCTGTCAATCACAGTCACACACTCGCCGTCAATCACAGTCACACACTCACACTAGCTCAATCACAGTCACACACTCACACTCGCTGTCAATCACAATCACACACTCACACTCGCTCACACTCGCTGTCAATCACAGTCACACACTCACACTCGCTGGCAATCTCAGTCACACACTCACACTCGCTCAATCACAGTCACCCACACTCGCTGTCAATCACAGTCACACACACTCACTGTCAATCAGTCACACACTCACACTCGCTGTCAATCTCAGTCACACACTCACAGTCACACACTCACACTCGCTGTCAATTACAGTCACACCCTCACACTCGCTGTCAATCTGTCACACACTCACACTCCCTGTCAATATGTCACACACTCACACTCGCTGTCAGTCACACACTCACTCGCTGTCAATCACAGTCACACACTCACACTCGCTGTCAATCTCAGTCACACACTCACACTCGCTGTCAATCACACTCGCTGTCAATCAGTCACACACTCACACTTGCTGTCAATCACAGTCACACACTCACACTCGCTGTCAATCACAGTCACACACTCACACTCGCTGTCAATCACACACTCACACTCAGTCACAGTCACACACACTCACACTTACTGTCAATCTCAGTCACACACTCACTCGCTGTCAATCACAGTCACACACTCACACCCGCTGTCAATCACACACTCACACACAGTCAATCACAGTCACACACTCACACTCGCTGTCAATCAGTCACACATTCACACTCGCTGTCAATCTCAGTCACACACTCACACTCTCTGTCAATCACAGTCACACACTCGCTGTCAATTACACACTTACACTCGCTGTTAATCACACACTCACACTTGCCGTCAATCACAGTCACACACTCGCTGTCAATCACACACTCACACTCGCTGTCAATCACACTCACACACTCACACCCGCTGTCAATCACACACTCACACACAGTCAATCACAGTCACACACTCACTATCAATCAGTCACACATTCACACTCGCTGTCAATCTCAGTCACACACTCACACTTGCCGTCAATCACAGTCACACACTCGCTGTCAATTACACACTTACACTCGCTGTTAATAACACACTCACACTTGCCGTCAATCACAGTCACACACTCGCTGTCAATCACACACTCACACTCGCTGTCAATCACAGTCACACACTCACACTCGCTGTCAATCACACACTCACACTCACAGTCAATCACAGTCTCACACTCGCTGTCAATCACACTCACACTCGCTGTCAATCAGTCACACACTCGCTGTCAATCACACACTAACACTCGCTGTCAATCACACACTTACACTCACAGTCAATCACAGTCACACACTCACACTCACTGTCAATCTGTGTCACACACTCACACTCACTGTCAATCTCAGTCACACACTCACACTCGCTGTCAATCACAGTCACACACTCACACTCGCTGTCAATCTGTGTCACACACTCACACTCACTGTCAATCTCAGTCACACACTCACACTCGCTGTCAATCACAGTCACACACTCGCTGTCAATCACACACTCACACTCGCTAAATCAGTCACACACTCAGTCAATCACACACTCACACTCGCTGTCAATCACACACACACTCGCTGTCAATCACAGTCACACACTCACACTCGCTGTCAATCACACACTCACACTCAGTCACAGTCACACACACTCACACTTGCTGTCAATCTCAGTCACACACTCAGACTCGCTGTCAATCACAGTCACACACTCACACCCGCTGTCAATCACACACTCACACACAGTCAATCACAGTAACACACTCAGACTCGCTGTCAATCAGTCACACATTCACACTCGCTTTCAATCTCAGTCACACACTCACACTCTCTGTCAATCACAGTCACACACTCGCTGTCAATTACACACTCACACTCGCTGTTAATCACACACTCACACTTGCCGTCAATCACAGTCACACACTCGCTGTCAATCACAGTCACACACTCACACTCGCTGTCAATCACACACTCACACTCGCTGTCAATCACACACTCACACTCGCTGTCAATCTGTCACACTCACACTCGCTGTCAATCACACACTCACACTCGCTGTCAATCTGTGGCACACTCACACCTGCTGTCAATCTCAGTCTCACACACACTCGCTGTCAATCACACACTCACACTCGCTGTCAATCCCAGTCACACACTCACACTCGCTGTCAATCACACACTCACACTCGCTGTCAATCTCAGTCACACACTCACACTCGCTGTCAATCAGTCACACATTCACACTCGCTGTCAATCTCAGTCACACACTCACACTCGCTGTCAATCACACACTCACACTCGCTGTCAATCACACACTCACACTCGCTGTCAATCTCAGTCACACACTCACACTCGCTGTCAATCAGTCACACATTCACACTCGCTGTCAATCTCAGTCACACACTCACACTCGCTGTCAATCACACACTCACACTCGCTGTCAATCACACACTCACACTCGCTGTCAATCTGTCACACTCACACTCGCTGTCAATCTCAGTCACACACTCGCTGTCAATCTCAGTCACACACTCGCTGTCAATCTGTGTCACACACTCACACTCGCTGTCAATCTGTGTCACACACTCACACTCGCTGTCAATCAGTCACACACTCACACTCACAGTCACTAACAGTCACACACTCACACTCGCTGTCAATCACACACTCACACTCGCTGTCAATCACAGGCACACACTCACACTCGCTGTCAATCACAGGCACACACTCACACTCGCTGTCAATCTCAGTCACACACTCGCTGTCAATCACAGTCACACACTCGCTGTCAAAGCCACGGATATCTGCTATGGAGAGGATTATCATCTCTTGTCCATCGCTCTGCCAATGCTGGACAACCAATAGGATCAATCACACTCACACTTGCTGTCAATAGGAAATGTGCTTCTGGTCCCATGGCCAGAGTATATTGGCTGTTACGTAACACTACAACTAGGTGGCGCTCAGAAACTAAACCACAGTCAATATCCGAGGAAGAATCCGGATCTCTGAAGTCTTTTTATTTAAACTCTGAATGGCTGTTTGTAATCCTGTAAATACTGTGTGTTCTGGAGAAGCCAGGCGTTTTATGAAGACTGACTCAGACTTATCCTGCATCGGTTCAGACGGAGTCTGTTCTGCTGGAAACAGGCTCAATGCATTTATATTAAACATAGTGTAGAACAAGTCTTTTTTTAAAAGATGTTTCCACATTTTACAGTTGCTATTTAAACGGTTTATGGTGTATTTTCTTTCTTTGATGAAAGGACTTAATGAGTTAGAAATGAAGGAAACTTGACTGACTTTAGAACTTGTGTTTCCGGTTAAGCTGTATTATTGTCCATTATTATATTATTGGAAGGATGTGCTGAAAAAACGTGATATTATGGTAAAGATTATGAGTTGTAGCACATTAAATGCCCTGGTTATTTGGCAGAAACATGAATAGTTATAATAACCTCCACGGTTTACCTCCTATAAAGGGTTATAAATCAGCGAGGGTTTCTCCTGTACCGCTGAAAGATATTAATGTTTATTGATAACGGAATGTATTGGAAAAAAATATTGTGAATTCCTCTCTGGCCACTTGAAATCACACTAAAGCTTTGTTTAAAATCACTCTGGTGATATTGTCTATGTTTTTATGAATGTTTGAGGAAGAAAGCATCCTTTAAACTGCTGTTCAATCATTGTTTATAAATATATAGCATTTTTTATTGTTTTTCATAGTACTGTGTGTTGAAATATATGGCTGTAATCATGTATTCTGCTTTGCATCTATATAAATGCATTGATAATTGCTTTACTCCATTTCTTTATCTACACAACACATCAACATTTGAAGATCTTCCTTCACATTAATCTCAGTTTTCTGCCGTCTCACACGATAACAATGATCGTGTATATCAGTGTATCTCTGGAAAACAGGGTAGCTGCAGTACTTTTAAAGTAATCAGCTGACATAGCTAGTTCATTTTATTGTTGAGATTTAATTCTATTTTAATATTCAATGTTAGCGAGTAGAAAATCTAACCAGTCTCCATCACCTTCTCTTGATTTATAATTTCCCTCTGAACACTTCGGTGAAACATGTAAAGAAACAAACCTTAAAAAACAAACACTAAGACCTTTTTTAGTGCACTTTATGATGAGAATTGACTCAAATTTAGGTTGTTATGCCTTAAAGTCACCCTTGCACATGTTAAAACAAAGAGCATCAAGTACACTGTCCTAGTTCTGACGATTATCCATTTGAAAGTAATGAATAAACAATAATTTGATATGGAAATAGCTTCAGAGGATCTGGAATAACTTGCTTTTGTGGTTTTTAAATGACAGGATTATTCTTTTGGGCAAACTATTCCTTTAGTATTGCTCTCACTTTTTTATTTATTCACTGTATGTAAATGTATGGGATTTTTTACACAGAAAATACAGAATAACAGTGCAATCTAGAGGATGTTTTACAGCAGTTTTGTAATAAAACCTCTGAACAGAACTGTGAAAGAACAATGTGAGGAATCTTAAGAAACCTTCCCTTTATATTAACTGAACTGAATAATGAAACTATTGTCTTTACAGCAAAATTTGTCTTCTATTTGATGAAGTTTGCATCATCAGTTCTGTGTATTATGTCCCCGACTCTGCTCTGGAACGCCAGTAAAGTGAGCAGACGATGAGCAGAAGTGTTGATTATGGTCAGATGCTGAGGTTTATGGTCAGATATGTTGATTATGGTCAGATATGTTGATTATGGTCAGATATCGAGGTTTATGGTCAGATATGTTGATTATGGTCAGATATGTTGATTATGGTCAGATATCGAGGTTTATGGTCAGATATGTTGATTATGGTCAGATATTGATGAGCAGAAGTGTTATGGTCAGATATGTTGTTTATGGTCAGATATGTTGATTATGGTCAGATATCGAGGATTATGGTCAGATATTGAGGTTTACGGAGTGTGTTCATCGAGTGAGCGACGACAGAAGCTCCTCCAGCTGTTTCTCCAGACGCTCGTGTTCTCCGTCGTTCTGCAGGATCCAGTCGAACTCTAGTCCCTCATCCAGACCGCACTCGGACTCCGCGTCGTCCACACCTGAGCAGGTGTACAGCAGCGTTAGGTACTCTCCAGGGCTCTCAGTCATTAATCATTTATAATATGTGCGCCCAAAAGACAAAAAAATACTTAAGACTTATAATAAAGTGTGTATGATAAAACATGTTGTCACATTTCACTTCCATTCTTTCAGGGGTAAATCAAGAGAAAAGTATACACTACATAATTGTACTAGACATGTGTGAAATGAATGTGGGAAAAATAAATACTCTGAACCCCGAGGGAATTTCTGGTTAGATCAGAATTTACACAAACTGAGAAAGTCAAAAAGTGTTAGGTTGTGCCCCGCTCTGTCCTACTAGTTTCCCATCATAAGACCAGGGCTCTCATTTATAAAACTGTGTGTGGGATCCTCACTATAAGTGTGTGTGCGCCCGAAAGACAAAAATGGTGAACGGCAAAAAATATTCAGACTCATAAAAGTGTGCGAACACCAGAACCTGCGCAGAATCCCCTTTATAACCCCAGTCAGAGGAAGATTGTGCACATGCGTCTCCACCTCGCAATAACCATATATGAGCTGACAACGCCTTGTTTACTATATCCTCATCTGCATATCATTTGCATATTCATATTCATGCACGCGAGATAAATCAAATTGTATAAAATACATTCCAGAGAAAGTTTTTCTCAATCTTTTCCACTGGCCAAACAGTATTTTTAATTGCTTTATATTTTTAATGGACACAGAAAGGCCTTATTGTGCATTATTGATAATTATTTGTCAAGTCACCTTCATTTATACAGCGCTTTTAACAATCTGGAGTGCTGATCGATATCCATCTCTCCACTGACTCTGGATACTCTGTGTTCTCTGAGATCTTTCGACTGCTCTTGATAGCATTGACCGCCCTTCTCTATTATCTACACTACAGTCTTGGGTGGGTCTAAAAGCTCCTGTTCTGACATGGTTTCAGTCATACCTGGCTGACAGGAAGACGCACCTCTGACCTGTGGCCTTCCACATGGCTCTATTGTGTCCTTTATTTTTATGCGGATGACACTCAAATGTATATACCAATCAAAAGAAACAACCCTGTGGCGATTGCATCTCTTCTGCGATGCTAAGAGGAGGTTAGATCATGGCTAGCCCAAAATGTCCTCTTCCTAAATTGGCGGATCATGCGTGTGTTACGTCTCGGCTAGATTACTGCAGTTCTTTATATTTCGCTATATCCAAGTCTCAAATTGGTCATCTTCAGCTAGCACAAAACACTGCGGCCAGACTTCTTCATCAGTGTCGTGAACATGAACACATCTCACTTATTCTCAGATCTCCACACTGGCTGCCAGTTCACCAGAGAATAGACGTTTAAATCTCTACATAACGTCTCTCCTGCCTATCTCTCTGAGCTTCTTCATCACTACACTCGCTCCGTCCAGAAGCCTGAGATCCTGCGGCCGGCTCCGCTGGGAACACGCCGCTCTAGACTCCAGCGCAGAGGAACACGACTCTGGAGCCTCTAGGGAGCAGAATACTGATACTGATACTGTTTTGCTACTCCTGTTTTATGGTTACTCTTAGCTATGTTGCTCTTATTTTTTGTTTTCATTGTTGTTATGCATGTTATATCTTCTTTTAATCTTGTTGTTCTGTAAAGCACTTTGGTCAGCTTAGTGGCTGTTATAAATGTGCTATATAAATAACATTGAAATTGAACTACCTGTGGTGAACCTCCAGCCCAGCTGTGATCTGGTGTGTGTGTGTGTGTGTGTGTTGTACCTGTGGTGAACCTCCAGCCCCGTTGTGATCTGGTCTGCTCTGACGCCTCCACACGCACACACACACATCGGTCGGGAAACTCCTGCCGGAACCACTGTACATCCGATCTCCTCCTGCAGTCACTGACGATCTGAGGAAGAGTGTGTGTTACTGAGGTCACATGACGACAGGAGAGCGTGTGTTACTGAGGTCACATGACGACAGGAGAGCGCGTGTTACTGAGGTCACATGACGACAGGAGAGCGAGTGTTACTGAGGTCACATGACGACAGGAGAGCGTGTGTTACTGAGGTCACATGACGACAGGAGAGCGCGTGTTACTGAGGTCACATGACGACAGGAGAGCGTGTGTTACTGAGGTCACATGACGACAGGAGAGCGTGTGTTACTGAGGTCACATGACGACAGGAGAGCGCATTACTGAGGTCACATGACGACAGGAGAGCGTGTGTTACTGAGGTCACATGACGACAGGAGAGTGCATTACTGAGGTCACATGACGACAGGAGAGCGTGTGTTACTGAGGTCACATGACGACAGGAGAGCGTGTGTTACTGAGGTCACATGACGTCAGGAGAGCGTGTGTTACTGAGGTCACATGACGACAGGAGAGCGCGTGTTACTGAGGTCACATGACGACAGGAGAACGTGTGTTACTGAGGTCACATGACGACAGGAGAGCGCGTGTTACTGAGGTCACATGACGACAGGAGAGCGTGTGTTACTGAGGTCACATGACGACAGGAGAGCGTGTGTTACTGAGGTCACATGACGACAGGAGAGTGCATTACTGAGGTCACATGACGACAGGAGAGCGTGTGTTACTGAGGTCACATGACGACAGGAGAGTGCATTACTGAGGTCACATGACGACAGGAGAGCGTGTGTTACTGAGGTCACATGACGACAGGAGAGCGTGTGTTACTGAGGTCACATGACGACAGGAGAGCGTGTGTTACTGAGGTCACATGACGACAGGAGAGCGTGTGTTACTGAGGTCACATGACGACAGGAGAGCGTGTGTTACTGAGGTCACATGACGACAGGAGAGTGCATTACTGAGGTCACATGACGACAGGAGAGCGTGTGTTACTGAGGTCACATGACGACAGGAGAGCGTGTGTTACTGAGGTCACATGACGACAGGAGAGCGTGTGTTACTGAGGTCACATGACGACAGGAGAGCGCGTGTTACTGAGGTCACATGACGACAGGAGAGCGAGTGTTACTGAGGTCACATGACGACAGGAGAGCGTGTGTTACTGAGGTCACATGACGACAGGAGAGCGCGTGTTACTGAGGTCACATGACGACAGGAGAGCGTGTGTTACTGAGGTCACATGACGACAGGAGAGCGTGTGTTACTGAGGTCACATGACGACAGGAGAGCGCATTACTGAGGTCACATGACGACAGGAGAGCGTGTGTTACTGAGGTCACATGACGACAGGAGAGTGCATTACTGAGGTCACATGACGACAGGAGAGCGTGTGTTACTGAGGTCACATGACGACAGGAGAGCGTGTGTTACTGAGGTCACATGACGTCAGGAGAGCGTGTGTTACTGAGGTCACATGACGACAGGAGAGCGCGTGTTACTGAGGTCACATGACGACAGGAGAACGTGTGTTACTGAGGTCACATGACGACAGGAGAGCGCGTGTTACTGAGGTCACATGACGACAGGAGAGCGTGTGTTACTGAGGTCACATGACGACAGGAGAGCGTGTGTTACTGAGGTCACATGACGACAGGAGAGTGCATTACTGAGGTCACATGACGACAGGAGAGCGTGTGTTACTGAGGTCACATGACGACAGGAGAGTGCATTACTGAGGTCACATGACGACAGGAGAGCGTGTGTTACTGAGGTCACATGACGACAGGAGAGCGTGTGTTACTGAGGTCACATGACGACAGGAGAGCGTGTGTTACTGAGGTCACATGACGACAGGAGAGCGTGTGTTACTGAGGTCACATGACGACAGGAGAGCGTGTGTTACTGAGGTCACATGACGACAGGAGAGTGCATTACTGAGGTCACATGACGACAGGAGAGCGTGTGTTACTGAGGTCACATGACGACAGGAGAGCGTGTGTTACTGAGGTCACATGACGACAGGAGAGCGTGTGTTACTGAGGTCACATGACGACAGGAGAGCGTGTGTTACTGAGGTCACATGACGACAGGAGAGTGCATTACTGAGGTCACATGACGACAGGAGAGCGTGTGTTACTGAGGTCACATGACGACAGGAGAGCGTGTGCTACTGAGGTCACATGACGACAGGAGAGCGTGTGTTACTGAGGTCACATGACGACAGGAGAGCGCGTGTTACTGAGGTCACATGACGACAGGAGAGCGCGTGTTACTGAGGTCACATGACGACAGGAGAGCGTGTGTTACTGAGGTCACATGACGACAGGAGAGCGTGTGTTACTGAGGTCACATGACGACAGAAGAGCGTGTGTTACTGAGGTCACATGACGACAGGAGAGCGCGTGTTACTGAGGTCACATGACGACAGGAGAACGTGTGTTACTGAGGTCACATGACGACAGGAGAGCGCGTGTTACTGAGGTCACATGACGACAGGAGAGCATGTGTTACTGAGGTCACATGACGACAGGAGAGCGTGTGTTACTGAGGTCACATGACGACAGGAGAGCGTGTGTTACTGAGGTCACATGACGACAGGAGAGCGTGTGTTACTGAGGTCACATGACGACAGGAGAGTGCATTACTGAGGTCACATGACGACAGGAGAGTGCATTACTGAGGTCACATGACGACAGGAGAGCGCGTGTTACTGAGGTCACATGACGACAGGAGAGCGCGTGTTACTGAGGTCACATGACGACAGGAGAGCGTGTTACTGAGGTCACATGACGACAGGAGAGCGTGTGTTACTGAGGTCACATGACGACAGGAGAGCGTGTGTTACTGAGGTCACATGACGACAGGAGAGCGTGTGTTACTGAGGTCACATGACGACAGGAGAGCGTGTGTTACTGAGGTCACATGACGACAGGAGAGCGTGTGTTAATGAGGTCACATGACGACAGGAGAGCGCGTGTTACTGAGGTCACATGACGACAGGAGAGTGCATTACTGAGGTCACATGACGACAGGAGAGTGCATTACTGAGGTCACATGACGACAGGAGAGCGCGTGTTACTGAGGTCACATGACGACAGGAGAGCGCGTGTTACTGAGGTCACATGACGACAGGAGAGCGTGTTACTGAGGTCACATGACGACAGGAGAGCGTGTGTTACTGAGGTCACATGACGACAGGAGAGCGTGTGTTACTGAGGTCACATGACGACAGGAGAGCGTGTGTTACTGAGGTCACATGACGACAGGAGAGCGTGTGATACTGAGGTCACATGACGACAGGAGAGCGTGTGTTAATGAGGTCACATGACGACAGGAGAGCGTGTGTTATTGAGGTCACATGACGACAGGAGAGCGCGTGTTACTGAGGTCACATGACGACAGGAGAGCGTGTGTTACTGAGGTCACATGACGACAGGAGAGCGTGTGTTACTGAGGTCACATGACGACAGGAGAGCGTGTTACTGAGGTCACATGACGACAGGAGAGCGTGTTACTGAGGTCACATGACGACAGGAGAGCGCGTGTTACTGAGGTCACATGACGACAGGAGAGCGTGTGTTACTGAGGTCACATGACGACAGGAGAGCGTGTTACTGAGGTCACATGACGACAGGAGAGCGTGTGTTACTGAGGTCACATGACGACAGGAGAGCGTGTGTTATTGAGGTCACATGACGACAGGAGAGCGCGTTACTGAGGTCACATGACGACAGGAGAGCGTGTGTTACTGAGGTCACATGACGACAGGAGAGCGTGTGTTACTGAGGTCACATGACGACAGGAGAGCGTGTGTTACTGAGGTCACATGACGACAGGAGAGCGTGTGTTACTGAGGTCACATGACGACAGGAGAGCGTGTGTTACTGAGGTCACATGACGACAGGAGAGCGCGTTACTGAGGTCACATGACGACAGGAGAGCGTGTGTTACTGAGGTCACATGACGACAGGAGAGCGCGTGTTACTGAGGTCACATGACGACAGGAGAGCGCGTGTTACTGAGGTCACATGACGACAGGAGAGCGTGTTACTGAGGTCACATGACGACAGGAGAGCGTGTGTTACTGAGGTCACATGACGACAGGAGAGCGTGTGTTACTGAGGTCACATGACGACAGGAGAGCGCGTGTTACTGAGGTCACATGACGACAGGAGAGCGCGTGTTACTGAGGTCACATGACGACAGGAGAGCGTGTGTTACTGAGGTCACATGACGACAGGAGAGCGTGTGTTACTGAGGTCACATGACGACAGGAGAGCGTGTGTTACTGAGGTCACATGACGACAGGAGAGCGCGTGTTACTGAGGTCACATGACGACAGGAGAGCGCGTGTTACTGAGGTCACATGACGACAGGAGAGCGTGTGTTACTGAGGTCACATGACGACAGGAGAGCGTGTGTTACTGAGGTCACATGACGACAGGAGAGCGTCTGTTACTGAGGTCACATGACGACAGGAGAGCGTGTTACTGAGGTCACATGACGACAGGAGAGCGTGTGTTACTGAGGTCACATGACGACAGGAGAGCGCGTGTTACTGAGGTCACATGACGACAGGAGAGCGTGTGTTACTGAGGTCACATGACGACAGGAGAGCGTGTGTTACTGAGGTCACATGACGACAGGAGAGCGCGTTACTGAGGTCACATGACGACAGGAGAGCGTGTGTTACTGAGGTCACATGACGACAGGAGAGCGTGTGTTACTGAGGTCACATGACGACAGGAGAGCGTGTGTTACTGAGGTCACATGACGACAGGAGAGCGTGTGTTACTGAGGTCACATGACGACAGGAGAGCGTGTGTTACTGAGGTCACATGACGACAGGAGAGCGTGTGTTACTGAGGTCACATGACGACAGGAGAGCGCGTGTTACTGAGGTCACATGACGACAGGAGAGCGTGTGTTACTGAGGTCACATGACGACAGGAGAGCGCGTGTTACTGAGGTCACATGACGACAGGAGAACGTGTGTTACTGAGGTCACATGACGACAGGAGAACGTGTGTTACTGAGGTCACATGACGACAGGAGAGCGCGTGTTACTGAGGTCACATGACGACAGGAGAACGTGTGTTACTGAGGTCACATGACGACAGGAGAGCGCGTTACTGAGGTCACATGACGACAGGAGAGCGTGTGTTACTGAGGTCACATGACGACAGGAGAGCGTGTGTTACTGAGGTCACATGACGACAGGAGAGCGTGTGTTACTGAGGTCATAATATTGTTGGATATTAAATGTTCCAACTAAGCAGCCAAAAGCCAAAGCCATCAGAAAAAACCTTGGGAGAACCCAGGCTCAGTCGCTCAGTTCTCGAACAGTGTACGATTATGATTATGGTTATGGTTATGATTACGATTACGATTACGATTACGATTACGATTATGATTATGATTATGATTATGATTATGATTATGATTATGTACCCAGACGGGTCGCGCGGCATGTTGGACGGCCAGCCGGCAGAAGAAGCCCAAGTCCTGCTGTCTCCTCATCTCTCCCCAGCGGATCATCTCGGCCCGATGCCTCTCCTTATACTGACCACAGCCCAGCAGCTCCTCGTAGTCCAGATCATGATCCTGAACACACACACACACACACCAGTCAAAAATCATGATCCTGAACACACACACAAACACGTCACAGTGTTTATACATTAAACTGAAATTAAAATTAGCACTGCACTATTCTGGATAAACTATAATAATGATTCTACTAATCATTAGCCTGTATGAATTATAGTTTGAAATAATGATACTACTAATCCTCATATTAGAGTGATTTCTGAAGGATCATGTGACACTGAAGACTGGAGTAATGATGCTGAACATTCAGCTTTGATCACAGGAATAAATTACACTTTACTGTATATTCACATAGAGAACAGCTGATTTACACTGGAATAATATTTCACTGTTTTTACTGTATTTCTGATCAAATTTTGTAGATTTTATTAAGATTTTCATTTTGTAGATTTGATTCTTCAATAGATTTTCTGGACTACGGATTGACCACTGTTTTCCTCCACGCCCTCTGATCATTCACATGAATTATGGGAGTGGTATAATACAGGAGTAACTTCTGTCTAACAGTTCCGGTCGTTATTCCCCTCACCCTCTACTACTGAGATTGAGGAAACGAGGTCAGAGGTCAGAGTTCATTTACAGCAGCTTAGATTACAGCTTTAAAGAAGAAGCGACAGATCTTTCCTTCTATATTGTGATGTACATACGGATTATTGAAAAAGAAAAAATGTAAGGCGGGGCTTGGTTCTGTGCACTGGTTGCTGATTGGATGTTGGGATGTGGGCGTGGCTCTAAACAGTGTATGCAGATGAGCGAGTGAGTGCATAAATGCCTGATGTATCGAATATGATATACACATATGCAAACCTTTTTTTCCAAGTAAAAAATATTTAGCCTAAAGGTTATAAATCTGAGTGTTATCACACATGTCAGGCTACAGGGTTGAAGAGTGTAGTATACCTGTGCATACTGCTGTTTGAGTGGCGCAGACAGTCGGAGTATACAGCACATCTCTGCAGTCAGCCTGCGATCACAACAACAACAACAGCATCAGCGTTCATGCAGCCAGGTCACCTGTGCGCGCGACACTAGAGCTCACCTGTGCGCGCGACACCGAACTCACCTGTGCTGAATCAAATCGGCCACATAATCCTTCCCTGACTTCCTCTTCCCACTGAATAGCAGGATAATCCTCGGCTGTGAGTGTGTCATGGCTGTGTTCGCATGTAATGCGTTCTTCACACTCATAAACACATGTTCAGTATGAGGAACGACTGCATCTCGACTTTACCGTAATGCCTCAAGATGACGGAGCCACCAAAACGCATAAACACGCTGCGATGCTGCTATTTTAGTTTTTCTCACTCAGTTATGTTTCTTAAATTATTTTATTGTGTTCTTTAAAACATCAGTGCAGTTTTTTTCTTTCACTGAAGGAAGTAGTGGATGCATATCTATGGTAGTGGATGTAGCTGTGTGATGTAACGTCTGTGCTCGTGATGTTAGGTGTAATTACGGCAATCGCGGGAGTGTCACGCCATCAGCTCACGGAGTATGTGCTTAATATATTCACATCCTTTTAACGCTACCTTATTTTGATATTACTTATATAGCACCAGCTACTCTTTAATAAAGCAATAGTCTTAAATTACTCACGTATTTCTTTACTACTTTTTTTCTGGCATCACTGACCCGGAAGTGAAACCAAACAAGCGGTCTCTGGATTTGGTTTATTTTCATTCACCGAACAATATATTCACCTGCATGTGTGATAACACTCGGACTAACTGGGTCTAATACATGTACTATTTCCTTCTAACATCTATATTTATTATTGAATGTTAGATTTAATTTCACTTTATCGCCATATGGAGTTTTTCCTCATTTTGAAAGACGAACAGCTCATCTGATACATGTTTTATCTTGTGCTTTAAATGCCAAATGTCTGATTTTACACGCGTAGTAACGTAAAGATCTTGGTGAGTGCGTTATTTGAGTTCCTCGTGACCCGGAAGTGTTGGGTCTGCCGCAGTGTTTTGGCCGCTTCTCCTCCTCCTCCTCGGGTGTTTGTTTACCTGTGAGGTTCTGCGGTTCTGGACTGGATGTGATGAACGGGAGCGCGAACACGCCTCTGGATAAAGAGGAGCACGTGCTGAAGCTCGGAGACAGTTTCGAGAAGAGACCCAAATCATCCTTCCACACCATCAGATGTGAGTAACACAAACACACCTCTAATCTCAAGATTAGCGTTTAGCAGAAGCAACCTTTAGCCTTAGCAGCGGAATAATAAACATCCAGTGCGTGGATGTGATGTGACGTCATTGACAGCGGGAAAATCAGACTGGTTTAATTTTGGCGCGATATTAACAGACAACTGAAGAAGCTAACGTAAACTGCGGTCGTTTAATACTTTTGCCCTGATTAATTACCAAATTATAAAAAAAATATTGGTAACACTTTGTTTAACATTAGTTAAAGTAGCATGAAAGTGCATTTGCGAACAAGAACAGATGCAGGGCGGGGCTTGATTGTGTCCGTGGGGAGTTGATTGGCTGGTTGGATGGTTGTGGTTTGCTATTGGCTGATCTCATGTGAGTGACAGGTTATAGCCCCGCCCTCGTTATTAGATGCTGCAAGAGGAACTTATTCAATAACACAATAATAATGATGATGTGTGCGGATAATGCAAGTCGCTTTTGGATAAAAACGTCTGCCAAATGCATAAATGTAAATGTAAATATCCCATAAAAAAAACAAGAATTGTCCATTTTGATTTCATGACGACTTTAACGAACTAACTAAATCTTTGTTAAAATACAGCTGTTCATTGCTTGATCATGTTATATCCAGAGTAAGATCATTAAAGTGCCCCTATCATGCTATTGTAAAGGCTCCTTTTGTTTTGGAGTCAACAATATAAACCTAAACCTCCTACAATAGGTTAACTTGTGTCAAAAAAGTAAAAAAAAAACAAATCCAACTCATCCTTAATCATCCTTTATCTTTACTCAAAGTAGTGAAAACGACAGACAACCTGCATTAATAGACACAGTTTTAGGTAATAGTGTCCCACAGCTGATCAGCAGAAGTCTTTCGGTAACGTGAGTTTATGCCGCACACTTACACAATATAAAACACTAAACTAAGTATTTTGAACACCCGGTAGAAAATGTATGCATCAATAATTAGTCATACTTCCAGGTTGTGATTCTGAGGAGCAAGTTGGTCCAAATAAACTGACCCGTCTTTCAGAAGCAAACATTTTTTACAGATCAGATTTACAGAAAAGCCCGTTTGAATAACTATGATATTTTAAGCTGCACAGGCGAAACTAATAAAGAACTGTTTATTGCTTTTCAATGCATTAGAAAATACACATTAATATACCATTTCTCCACACACAAAAATGTTTATTGTCTATTCTGCAAGTATTGTTATTTTTTTTACACCATTTTCACTGTTTTCACTGGCATAAATATTGGGAAAATAAATGTGATGAATGTGTCCAGAAATTATCATAAAACACAGTTAATAACTTTCACGGTTGTAATGGAATTTGTTAAATCTTATTTTCATGGATTGTAATTAGGGTTGGGTATCGTTTGAATTTTAACGATTGCGATTCCAATAAGGTACAAAATAAAAACCCCACTTAGATATCATTCACATTTAGTCTTATAGCAAAACATTTAATTGTAGCTGAATATCATGAACAGAAATCATGAGCTGAAGAACACTTACACAAGGAGCGTTTGCCTGTGGTTTAAACACACCATAGCAGAACAACTAGCCGAACTAATGTAAATGTAGAGCATTATTAAAGACAAGTAAACTCAGGAATTAGGCCTAAAAAAGAACAAATAAAAAATGAGCAATAGCAACAAATAAACACAACTGAACAAAGATACAAATGAAATAAACAGTGTTTTAAGATTTTCAGGAACAGAAACTGGAATCAAATGTAAAATAACACTGCACTTTATAAATATAATATACATTACAAATATAGTTGCAAAAGTTATTCAGTGAAGAACGAGTGAATGTTCTCTTTGTGTTCTATAGAGACGGCAGGAATATTAGTGCTGTCACTTTAAGAGCTGCAGTGCTTGGTTTAAAGTCATATTGAAATGCTCACAAAGGAATCGAAATTTTATGACAAGTATTTGATTCCAGAATTGGAACAGAATTTCGATTCCCAGCCTAATTGTAGTGTCCTCCGGCCTGTTCTGTCTGTCCTCCTCAGATGACTTCAAGCCGGCGTCGATCGACACATCGTGTGAAGGAGAGCTGCAGGTGGGCAAGGGCGAGGAGGTGACCATCACACTCCCACACATACCGGTAAGAGTGTGTCCTGTGTGTCAAGTCAAGTCAAATATATTTATATAGCGCTTTTCACAATACAGATTGTATCAAAGCTGCTTCACAGTATCAATCAAAACAACTTAACAATGTTTGTTTATTACTGGAAAAAAAAGACATCCAAGTTTGGTAGAGCGGATCAATGGTATGATTGGTTAATTAATTTGAATATCCCCAACTGAGCAAGCCAAAGGCAACAGTGGCAAGGAACCGAAAAACTCCATCCAGTGACCTAAAGGTGTCCTAACACACCATCAGATGACCCTATGGAGAAAAAAAAACCTTGGGAGAACCCAGGCTCAGTCGGGGGCCAGTTCTCCTCTGGCGTTTATGAACTAGAGGCCGAATTTGCAGTAACTGTAAGATAAAAAATTTATATGAATGCCTGGCTAAATAGATGCGTCTTCAGTCTAGTTTTAAACTGTGAGAGCGAGTCTGAGCAACGAACAATATCAGGAAGGCTATTCCAGAGCTTCGGAGCTAAATGTGAAAATGCTCTGCCTCCTTTGGTGGATCTGGATATCCTAGGAATGACCAGAAGCCTCGAATTTAGTGATCTTAAAGAGCGCGATGGATTGTAGGGCGATAGAAGATCCGTTAAATAAACTGGAGCTAAACCATTTAGAGCTTTACAAGTCAAAAGCAATACCTTGTAATTAATACGGAACTTTATAGGTAACCAATGAAGTGATGATAAAATCGGTGTTATATGATCATATTTTCTTGATCTAGCAAGAACTCTAGCGGCTGCATTTTGGACTAACTGTAGCTTGTTTATTGAAGATGCAGGACAACCAGCTAATAAAGCATTACAGTAATCTAGTCTCGAGGTCATGAATGCATGAACTAACTTTTCTGCATCAGAGACTGATAGCATGTTACGTAGCTTAGCAATGTTTCTAAGGTGGAAAAAGGCTGTTTTTGTAACATATGAAATATGCTTTTCAAAAGACAAGTTGCAGTCTAATGTAACACCCAGGTCTTTTACTGTAGCGGATAAAGTAACAGGGCATCCTACTATGTTAAAGTCGTGCTGTGAAAGGTTTTGTGGACGGTTTTTACAACCGATAAGTATTACCTCTGTCTTGTCTGGATTTAATAAAAGAAAATTACGCGTCATCCAATCTTTTATATCTTTAACACAATCTGTCAATTTGGATAATTTAGCGTATTCATCTGGCCGTGATGAAATATATATTTGAGTGTCATCAGCATAACAATGGAAACTAATTCCATGTTTCCTTAGAATATTACCAAGTGGCAGCATATATATTGAGAATAATAAAGGGCCTAACACAGATCCCTGCGGCACTCCATAGTTTGCCGAAGTTATGAGCGATTTTTCTCCATTTAAGTAGACGAAATGGTAGCGGTCAGATAAGTATGACCTGAACCAGCTTAATGCTTGTCCTTGAACACCAGTGTAATTTTGTAGTCGATCTAAGAGTATTGTGTGATCTATAGTGTCGAACGCAGCACTAAGATCAAGTAAAACTAGTACTGAGATACAGCCTTGGTCCGAAGCTAAAAGTAAATCATTTGTGATTCTAACAAGCGCAGTTTCAGTGCTATGATGTGGCCTGAATCCAGACTGAAACTTTTCATAGATGTCGTTTTCTTGCAAGAAAGAGCCGAGTTGACTGGACACAACTTTTTCTAATATTTTTGACATAAATGGAAGATTCGAAATGGGTCTGTAATTTGCTAGGTTATTTGGATCTAAATGTGGTTTCTTAATAAGAGGTTTTATAACAGCCAGCTTGAACGTTCTTGGAACATGACCTAAAGATAAAGATGAGTTAATAATATTGAGAAGAGGCTCTTCCACTATAGGTAACACTTCTTTCAGTAGTTCAGTTGGTATAGGATCTAATAAACACGTTGTTGTTTTAGATGAAGTGATAAGTTTATTTAACTCTTTTTGTTCTATGGTTGTAAAGCATTGTAATTGTTCTTGCGGGGTGATAATTGCGGCTGAATTATAAGGCGCGAGTAAAGATTGAACGTTTACGATTTTGATTCTGATGCTTTCAATTTTCTCGGTGAAGAAGTTCATGAAATCATTACTACTAAACTGTAACGAGGTATTTTGTTCAGACGACGTCTGTTTATTTGTTAGTCTAGCCACGGTATTAAATAAAAACCTTGGATTATTTCGGTTGTTTTCTATTAATTTGCTGAGGTGCTCAGCCCTGGCCGTTTTAAGGGCCTTTTTATAACGTGACATACTGTCTTTCCACGCGATTCTAAAGACCTCTAAATTAGTTTTTTTCCATTTACGCTCTAAATTACGGGTTTCTCTCTTTAAAACATACGTAGTATTATTGTACCATGGTGCTATACTTTTTTCTCTGACCTTTTTTAATCTAATGGGTGCAACAATATCCAATGTTCTAGAGAGAATGGTGCTCATAGTGCTAGTTAGTTCATCTAGTTCATCTGTTTGTTTGGGTTCAGGCAGCAGCTGAGACAGATCAGATAAGCTATTTGAGAAATGATCTATGGTGGATGGAAGAATTGTTCTACCTGGTCGATAACGTGGCGCAGCATGACATATTACAGCAGTACTTAATATGCAAGTTACCATGTAATGGTCAGTGACATCATCACTTTGTGGAATGATATCTATATCGGTTGGATCGGTTCCATATGATATAATTAAATCGAGTGTATGATTAAGACGATGAGTTGGTCCGGTGACGTTTTGCTTGACCCCGAAGGAGTTTAATAAATCTGTAAACGCAGCCCCTAACGCATCATTTAAATTATCTACGTGTATGTTAAAATCTCCAACAATTAATGCTTTATCGACGTTGACCAAAAGATCTGATAGAAAGTCAGCAAACTCTTTTAGGAAATCGGCGTAAGGCCCTGGAGGTCTATATACGGTAGCCAATGCTAGAGATAATATGGATTTTTTTTCTTACATCTAAGAGCGTAACGTTTAGCACAAGTACTTCAAACGAATTAAACCTATGACGAGTTTTCTGAGTAACATTAAGGATATCTTTATAGATTGTTGCAACACCGCCGCCACGACCGATCAGACGGGGCTCATGCTTATAACAGTATCCTGGCGGAGTAGACTCATTTAGACCGAAATAATCATTTGGTTTAAGCCAGGTTTCAGTAAGGCACAGAACATCGAAATTATTATCTGTGACCATTTCATTTACAATAACCGCCTTAGGTGTGAGCGATCTAATGTTTAGAAGACCTAGCTTTAGAAATTGTTTTTGTTCACTAATAGCGAGATTTTTTGTTTTAATAACAATTCGATTTTTTCTAGATCCCGCAGTAGATTTATTATTTGATCTTAGTAAACGAGGAATAGACACAGTTTCTATGCAATGTTCTACACTAGTATTAATATCAATTAAATTGGTGCAGTAGAGACTGTGATTTGGATTTTTGGATACTAGTCAAACGGTATTTAACATCTTGGAGATGTTATCCGACAGAAGATCTGCCGGATAACATCTGTGTGTGTGTGTGCTCACTCGCTCTCGTCCGCAGGGGTCCACACCGCCCATGACCGTCTTCAAGGGCAACAAGAGGCCGTATCAGAAGGACTGCGTGCTCATCATCAACCACGACACGGGCGAGTTCATGCTGGAGAAGCTCAGCAGCAGCATACAGGTCAAGAAGACCAGGTGGGTCGTTCATGTGTGGAGCTTATTAAGGCACGTGAGATGCAACAAACGTGCGGCACTCTCTCTGAATGACTGAAGCAGGTTTATTAGGCTACTGTCACTTTAAAGTCCCCCTGTGGTGTAAATCCAGCGTTTAATGTTGTTTATGTGTCTATGTAGTGTGTTTAATATGCTTTAAGACACATCATGTGTAAGTTCATAAGTCGACAGCATTGCTGAGTATTTCCTCCTTAAACCTGCAGTGAACCAAAGACAGTCTCAAAAACACGGTTTGAAATCGCTGACGTTTCTGACGTCACAAACGACCTTGTAACCAATCAGATCAACGTGTGATCGTCAACCAGTGGATCTCTGAGCTGAGTGAGTGAGTGAGTGAGTGAGTGGAGGCGGCATTTGCATATTTTGCTCACGGGCATACTAAATGAGGCAAGGGTGTCGAGTTACATTCAAGATATTTTAAGACATGAGCGTATAAATATGTCCTTTTAAGGAATAAAATTATTGACTACAGGGGGACTTTAAGAGCTGCATGGATCCAATATACTGTTACATGCTCTTTCTCAGTGTTTACATTTACCTAAGACCTAACTGACTGTGTTTAGGAGGATATTCGCCAAAATGGCAATTCAACATATTTGTGTGTAGGATATTTGACCCTTTAGCTGCGTGTCTGAGTACCACAGTATACTTCGCTTATGCGCATGCTGTCCCGTCCCGGAGCGCGCACACAGAAAGCCGTCTGGGGAACAGCATCTCTTTCGCAACTTTATGCGCTTTTAATAACACTGTTTAATATCAAACACGTCCCACAGTTTAGTGTGAGGCTCAAAACTGAGTGAATCCAGTTAATCCACACGATAAACACGTTCAGCTCTCCTACAGAAGTCATGCTTTTCTGCACTGGAATAAACTGGTGTGTTTGTAAGCATTGATGCATACAATATTGCCTAGTATTCACATCCTGCACGACCAGTTATAGATGCATTACACTGCAATCATTCTAACTGAAACATGCAATGCGAGCGTTTGATTGAGATCACATGACTGGCAGTATCGCAGTGAATGCGTGTGTATTTCTGCGCTCGTGTCCAGTGAGACGAGGTGTAGATGATGATTTTGTGTCTGTGTGTGTGTGTTGGTCAGGGCGGAGGGCAGCAGATGAGGTGCTGATGATGATGATTGTGTGTGTGTTGGTCAGGGCCGAGGGCAGCAGTAAGGTCCAGGCTCGTCTGGATCAGCAGTCAGTGAGAGCGACTCCGCTGACGGCTCAGTTTCGCACCCCCCTCCGTCCAGCAGGGGGTGCTAGGAGCTCGCCAGGCAAAGACAACCCTTCACCAGAGCCACAGCTGGACGATATCAAGCGAGGTCAGACACAGACACACTCACACACACAGGGGTTGCTTGTGTTTTTAGAATTTAGCATTTTTATAGTTTAATACGTAAAAAAAACTCTCATGCTATTGGCTGGTCAGCGGGAACTGCACAAACCTATGGCAGAGCGGCGTAACTGCGAACCAATCGGTGCACGGCCCGCCGAGCTGAGCGCAGAGCCGGCCAGAATGGGCGAGGCATCTGCCTATAAAAGACTCTCGATTCACCATAGATTCAGGTTTATAGACTGAAGCGACGATCTATGGACCTCGCAGAACAACTCTACTCGAAGCCGAGAAAGCAGAGCCAGCAGCGAGCAAGCCAGCAGACTGCACGAGATCCAGCGCGCTCGTCTGCCAGCGGATCATCGCGGCGAGCTGTCACGCTGTTTCCCTTCGCTCTCCGGCGAGCGCCTAAAAGAGGCAAATTTCTAAAAGAGCCACGACGTTGATGTCGCGCCACGGCTGTGGCACATGCAGAGCCCCTCTGCATACCGAGGACAAACACAGCGAGTGTGTGTCGCTTGCCTTGGCACAGCCCACGCGAACGCCGCTCTTACTGAGACGAGCTGCTCTCTCTGTGAGAGTATGCCGCTCTCATCTCTCTGCTCTCGAATTGCATTCTTCTCAGAGCACGACTCCACCCCTCGCGTTCTCCTGTTTCTTTTTCCTTGCCGAGCTTATCCACGTCCTGTCTAAAGCTGTCGAGGCGCTTGGTCTCGTTTGAGCCCCTCCTGAGAAGCCGTCTAGCAGCCGCCTGGACGAATGGTTCCTGTCGGAGCACCAACAGGCCCCTCGCCAGCGATCTGCACCTTTCTTTCCAGAAGTTCACAAAGAACTGACAAAATCGTGGCGTGCCCCCTACTCGGCACGTATACGTGTCTCTAACTCAGCCGTGATCTCAAACATTGATGGTGCTGAGGAAAAGGGTTAAGAGAAACTGCCCCCCCTTGAGGAAGCTGTGGCTCCGCACCTTTGCCCACCCACTGCTATTGGATGGAAATCCAAGGTGGCTCATCCATCCACACCTTGCAGGAAGACTTCAGCGCTCGCAGGCAGCAAGTGTCAGGGACCCCGGCCTAGAATTACGCTGGACCCTGAACCCAGAAAGCAGTCCTGATCAACAAGACAGGCAGAGGGGAGGGTTCATTCTCCAAAATTCACCACCCTCCAAAAAGCCCTGTCTTCCTCCAAATGCCCCGTTCAGTACTGGCCAATGGAGCAGATGTTGCAATTGCAAGCAGTGGGCCCGTTTAAGTTCACGCCCCCTTGCAAACAGAATAAAAAAAAAAATACTCTGTACTTTTCCTCTTCCACACCACACTAGTGTCGGTTCCCAGCTCAAATGCAGCGCTGTCACCCGAAATTATCCATCCCATAGCCAAGCGGGTCGAGGCATGGAAAGCCATCCCTGGTGTGTCACGAACACAGTAGAATGAGGCTACTCGCTCTAATTCGCTGAAGAGCAATGTGTCTCACGTCCTCCGCACCGAAGTGATGAGCTTACTGGGAAGGTAAAGGCAGTGCCTCCAGCCCACAGCGAGTCAGGCTTCACTTCCTCGTTCGGCGGAATGCACATCTTGAACTACCTCGACGACTGGCTCATTTTGGTCCAGCTGGAGGCGGAACTGAACGCTCTTAGATCTGTGCTCTTCAGCCTTTTGGAATGCCTGGGACTAAGAATAAACACAGCTAAGAGCTCACTTTTCCCCAGTCAGAGAATCTCCTTCCTGGGTGCTGTTATAGACTTGGCTCAAATGAGGGCGTGTCTGTCAAACGAGCACGTTCAGGCTATTCAGCGACTCGTGAGCCTTTTCAGAGTGGGGACCAAGCATCCCCTCAGAACCTTTTAGAGGATGCTAGGCCTCATGGCCTCTGCGTCATCAGTACTGCCGTTGGGTATGCTTTAAATGCGCACCTGCAGTACTGGCTGAAACCACAGGTTCCTCCCCAGGCTTGGTGCTCAGGCCTTCTCCATATCAAGGTGGACCACGGCTGCACCAAAGCCTTGGCCTCTTGGAAAAATCCCAGCCTCTTCGAGTCAGGGAGTAAGCTTGGGGATGGTCTCAAGACGGATGGTGGTCACCACGGATGCCTCCAATGCAGGTTGGATTACTCTGTGTGAGGGCAAACCGGCATCCGGCTCTTGGATGACCACGGAGAGACTGTTACATATCAACTGCCTAGAAATGCTGGCGGTTTTGCTGGCCCTCAAAACCTTCCTACCACGCCTGGTAGGTCACCACGTCTTGGTCCGGACGGACAACACTACAGTACACTACACTACACTACACTACAGGGCGGGCACAGGTCAAGACGCCTGTACGAACTGGCCAGAAGTCTCCTCTTATGGGCAAAGAGCAACCTGCGTTCGCTGAGAGCGACGCATGTGCCAGGCAAACTGAACCAGGGAGTAGATATGCTGTCCCGGGGCAATGTGTCCCCAGGGGAATGGATCCCCAAACGGTTCAAACGATCTGGGACGTTTTTAGGAGAGCAGAGGTTTGACATCTTCGCCTCCGAAGACAACTCTCACTGCCTAATATTTCTCTCGGAGGGCAGCGATGCGCTGGCCCACGAACGGCCCAGCCTTCCCCTGTATTCTTTTCCCCTGGTCACACTCCTCCCTCAGGTCATTAAAAGGATCAGGGAGGGCAGACACACAGTCCTACTAGTGGCCCCCCTCTGGCGGACCCAACCTTGGTTCCCCGAGTTGATCCAGCTGCTCACAGCAGCCCCGTGGCCGATACCCCTGAGGGAAGACCTTCTTTCCCAGGCGAACAGGACGATTTGACCCCCTTCCCAAACTATGGGCCCTCCATGTGTGGCCTCTCGACAGGAGTTTGCAGACCTCCCAGCGAGAGTCCTGAGCACAATTTGTCTACGAGACGCCTCTTAAGTGGTCTGTGTTCCCCGGCTGCTGCTCAACCCGGAACCAGAACCTTGCTTTATTGCGAAGTATCTCTGATACTTTAATTTCTCCAAGAGCTACTAGATGCGGGCCGTACTCCTTCCATGCTCAAAGTCTACTAGGCGGCCATCGTAGCTTTCCATGGCCCAGTGGCCCGCCAGTCGATAGGGAAAAGCAAAATCTATTGCCGATATATGCTCGGCGGCTGGCTGGTCCTCGCGTCTACCTTCGCCAGATTTTATAACTTGGAAGTCCCTCTGCTTGCCCCTGTACGAGCCCGGTCCATCATCATTAGGGCCTTTGCCCTATCGAGCCATCTCGAGGTGTCATGTTAGACTTGACAGCCCTTGCTTTGGACCCTTGTTCAAGCATCCCAACCTTGGGTCATTGAACAGGTCGTTCCGCTTAACATAGCACAGCATGATTAGATTGGTTCCCCAAAGTGTATAGTTACGCAATATGACTGATAGTTTGAACGGGAACGACTCGGTTACTCGCGTAACCTCGGTTCCCTAAGATAAGGGAACTTAACTATGGCGCACACGACTCTGCGTTCGTCGCTTCAGTTGATAAACCTGAATCTATGGCGAAACGAGCGTCTTTTATAGGGAGATGCCCCGCCCATTTTGGCGGGCTCTGTGCTCAGGCTGTGCACCAATTGGTTCGCAGTTACGCCACTCTGCCATAGGTTCGTGCAGTTACCACTGACCAGCCAATAGCGTGAGAGTAGTCTCTGCACTGTTATGGCTGTGCAGTAGCACTGTGTTATTGTACAAAGGCTTCAGTATTCGGCGAAAAAGGAGTTTTCCCCATAGCGTATAGCTACGCAATACTTGTTCCCTTATCTCAGGGAACCGTGGTTACGTTAGTAACCGAGTCGTATCTTCCGGGAACGAACACGTCACAATATTCCTCATTATGATAATTCATGCGCAGAATAAAGGGGCGGGGCCTGTTTGAGTTAGTTAGTAGTGTGTTAAACTGGCGGTTATGGTAAGGGGCGGGACATTTCCCAAACACACGCTCGACCAATCACAACACACTGCTCCAGCCGACCAATCAGAGCACCGTGTGCTTTCCAGAAGGAGGGGGTTCATAGAGACAGGAAGTAAACAGAGCGTTACTGACAGACTGGGAAGAGAGGAGCCGCAACAATGGAGAATATGAGGAAAATAATCAACATTCAAGCAGGAAAACCTGTTCTAGTAGAGCCTGAAACAACAGCTTAAGGTTGCAACGCTGACTCCAGTGCTGTGTCGAGGTTTAATGTGTGTGTGTGTGTGTCTCAGAGCTGCGGGCCGAGGTGGACGTGATCGAGCAGATGAGCAGCAGCTCTTCTTCCTCAGACTCGGGTAGCGGTGCTGAAGACAACAGCTCCGGCAGCGACTCCGAACCCGACACTCGTCTCTCTCCCGGCGGGAACAACACAGACAACGGACTCAGCCAATCACAGGGCAGCAGCCAGCTGGTGAACACTCTCAGCCAATCACAGGGCAGCAGCCAGCTGATGAACACACTCAGTAAGACTCACACACACTCACGCATGTCATGTGCTGCGTCCCAATTCGCCTACTCATACTACGGCCTAGAATTATGTACTCTTTCTGTGAAGTAAAAGAACATACTTTTGAGTGTGTAGCAAAAGAGTAGGCAAGTTTTGGGACTTTACTTCGTCAACTTTAACGGACAGCCCTGTTGCCTAGTATAAATGTTACAAATGATTAATTAATTAATTAATTATAGTTACGTGAATCCTGTCACCGTAAACTGCCCTGTCAATCATCTCGTCACAGTTAAAGGTCCCGTTCTTCGTGATCCCATGTTTTAAACTTTAGTTAGTGTGTAATGTTGTTGTTAGAGTATAAATAATATCTGTAAAATTATAAAGCTCAAAGTTCAATGCCAAGCGAGATATTTTATTTAACAGAAGTAGCCTACATCGAACAGCCCGTTTAGACTACATCCCCAGGGATTAAAGTTCTCCGTCGCTACGACGGATTTCCGTTAATTGCAGGGTTCCCGTCTGTCCTTATGTCTTAAATTAACTTTTCATAATTTTAAGGCCGTAAATAGGCTTTCATTTCGCAAACAGTGTGATAAATGTCTTAATTTTAGTTGGAATAGGTCTTAAATTAAGGAAAGATGATGCGTATTCACCCTGCTGAGGGGGGATGTGATAAAGCCTGGAGTGGAGCAAAAGCACGTTCCTCTCTCCACTCTAAGCATTCTGTAATCACTTTGCTCATGGTCCACTCCGGTTTTTCAATTCCCGCTCACGGAAAAACTGCTCCCTGGACCCTGTTCACTCAATCTTGTCAGGCGAGGCTACAGCTCGTTTGCTGCGGTCCCATGATAGAAAACAGAACGCGGGTCAATATTGGTCGTTTCTCAATACCAAGTACGCAAACTTCGGACTTGCGTCCTTGGTAGGACGAGGACGAGAGGACGCTGCTAACAGCGCGTTCTTGATCGCGTCACTCAGCACGCGGCTACTCCGGTTATCAACTCTGCCTTTTTTCATCAACACCACTGTGCCCCTTTTCTTTTATAAATGAACATAATTATTATCATAAACATATAAATGGCCACACAAATGTGGTTCAGGCAACGCACATTGATTTATCATATAGTTATAACAACACGAAATATAGCTAAAATACAAACCTGCTTCTTTTTGTTTTCATTTTAAAAATATGAAACATTATTTATCATTAAAACTGACATTTAACAAACAGACAGGGTTGTATCGTTTTATTGTATTATGCGTACACATACAGTGAAGAGAATGCATAGTAATATAATATTTTATATATTTTAGAATATATAAAATTACACAACCATGTCTCTTTTTTGTTAAATGTCAGTTTTAGAGCTAATATCCCGTTCAAAAGTAGTAGCCTAATAGGTAGGCTATAATAAGCTATACAATGAGAAATAAAGCAAACAATTCAATTAAACATAAGTCAGCGCTGTAATAGGCTACAAAGTTAAAGTTAAATATAGCCTACATAATAAAGTTATAAAACTTCACTTTGCCCTCAGCCGAAACAATTTGCCATGGCACAAACTATATATTAATATAGTTTAGCATTGTTTGGTCTCATAAGATAAATAAAAACATGCACTGAAAAGTTATGTAGATGGTTGATTATTTGTCAAGATAAGTAATTGTTTTTCATAGATTAAAATAGCTTTTAAATTACTCAATATTAGATCGGTTTTAAACATCTTCCCTTAAAACGCTATTGGTCTCGACTATTTAAATAAAGTTACAGGAATATGACTTGGCCTGAAAAAAATTTCAGTCAGAAGAATTTTTTTCACTTTAATCCCTGCATCCCTCTACTTCCTTCTTTAATGACGTCAATAGAACAGTTTTTTGACTAACGTCCGCCCACAGGAATGCTCCCTCAACTCGCGCACTTATAACTTAGTGTTTACGCAGCTCTTACAGTGATTTTCTGAAGTAAAACTGACGCTTCATCTTTTGTGTGATGTAAAATAAACTTTATTAAACTCATCAGTATATGTTTGATTATCATTTGGACCTCGTCCGATACAGCAGACTTGTAGGATATTAATAAATAATGGATACATACAAGCAGATGACAAATACGTTATAATAACCGTAATTAAACTACTAAACTATACCTGTTCCATCTCTATACAGCACTCTGACTCTGTAGGCATTATTGTCCGACTCGAAATGAACACCGTTACTGAGAGTTTCTGATATTATCATCATTCCGTGAGATGAAATTGTCCTGAGAGACTGAGCGCGAGCTCATGTAGCTCCGCCCCCTGTGCCAGCAGCAGTAGCTTATTTGCATTTAAAGGGCACACACTAAAACAGCTCGTTTTTCTGAGCCCCAAAAAATTACAATTTAAACATGCTGTAAAAAATGATCTGTTGGGTATATTGAGCGGAAACTTCACATACACATTCTGGGGACATCAGAGACTTATTTTACATCTTGTGAAAAGGGGCATAATACGGGACCTTTAAAATCCTCCACATTGCATTTAATTTAACTTCCTACCGTTTCGGAGAGAGGTGTTGAAGCACATCGATCTGCCAGTCGTGGGTCTTTCATGCGGAGACTCTCCTCATGTGTTTGCAGTTTGAATATTATGATGCATTTAAGTTAATGGTTAAACGTATCTTTACAAAAGTACACAATGCTGCTGTAGATGACAGCACTGAATAAATACATTTTGGCTCAGGTTAGATACTGATAATGAATCACTCAAACCCCTTTATCTAAACCTCTCTACATAAGCGCCGCACATCGGCCATGTCTGTAGTTTTTTTTAACACTTTTCACTCGTATTTGTAGTTCTAATCGAATCCTCTCGTCCATCGCGCGATGGGTTGTGGGCAATATTAGCCGTTAGTGGGTTCTGCTCTTCAGATTCTAACCGGGAAAAGTAGACCATCCAGGTATATTTGGACACTCGTTTCAATTCTACAATTTGGGACGTACTAATTATTTTTCGAATACCGTTTAGGACGGGTAGTATGTGAATTGGGATGCAGCGATTCTCTCCTCGTGACCCGCAGAGGATAAAGTGTGTGTTGTTGTCTTCAGGAAACGATCTTCAGCTGAGTGAATCTGGCAGCGACAGCGACTGAGATCACATCAGCTCTCCGGCTCATCTTAACATCCGGGATGCTATAGAATGTTTTAAAGAATGTTAAATAACTAGTAGATTTTATTTTTATTGCAGAGGGAAATTTTTGAACCGATAAGGTTGTGTAAGGATGTAATTTTGTACCTTTGGTTGTTCAGTGTTTTTATGAAGTTCAACATGCTTGTTTATTGTTCAGTGTTACACACGCACGCACACACACACACACACACACACACACACACTCCATCTGTGAGGTTCAGTCATGTTTCCTACAGTGTGAGATCAGTGCAGACACACATTATTTCGGCTCATCTTCGTTGTTGTTTGTTTGTGTTTTTAGGACTTAAGACTCACAATCTTTCATGTTACATGAAATATTTCAAATCCTTGTCAATACCAAAATATGTGTGCTCATCTCTAGACGTCTACTGCTTGTTTAACCAAACGCAAATGGTTTTAAAGCGATAAATGTTGTATATAGTGTCTGTATGTCAGATAAAAGACAAAAACAAGAGCAGTGTCAGCGAGTCTGAGTGATTATGACAAACATTACAGCCCTTATATATAATAATGCATTATAAAATAATTTTACTGCATTAATTATGCACCTTATAATGCATTGTATCCGGCTTTAACAATCAGATTTTAAATGTTTGAACAGATACGGTTGTGTAAACGGGGGAAGGATGTAATATTGTACCTCTGGTTGTTCAGGGTTTTTATGTTTTTAAGTTCAACATGCTTGTTTTTTGTTCAGTGTTACACACACTCCATCTGTGAGGTTCAGTCATGTTCCTACAGTGTGAGATCAGTGCAGACAGATGAGATTACTTCGGCTTATTTTTGTTGTTTGTGTTTCTATGATTTAAGACTCACAATCCTCCACGTTACATGAAATATTTCAAATCCTTGTCAATACCAAAATCTGTGTATGTGCTCATCTCTAGACGTCTACTGCTTGTTTAACCAAACGCAAATGGTTTTAATGCGATAAATGTTGTATATAGTGTCTGTATGTCAGATAAAAGACAAAAACAAGAGCAGTGTCAGCGAGTCTGAGTGATTATTGACTCTCACAAACATTACAGCCCTTATAAATAGTAATGCATTATAATATATATTTTACTGCATTAATTATGCACCTTATAATGCATTGTATACGACTTTAACAAAGAGATCTAATTGACTGGTAACTGCACTTGTCATTTTGATCTAAAAACATGTTTGGAGACCTTCATTCCTACCGAGTTCAGAACAATAGAGTTTGAAAATCAAAGCTAATCTAAGAGGTATTCTGTTACCATTTACAAAATAAAGTTGTTGTAGGTTAATTTTTTTATTTAAATAACAATAGGGAAATAAAGAGTCATACAAATCTATACAAAATTAATTTACACACAATTCTGCATCTTGTATCAAAAATCAATCGTACATCTAATACATCAAGTATCCTTTTCAACAGCTGAGATGTCTTAACAGAGATTGTTCTATTGAAGGCAGAGAGTTGTAACAAACCTTTAAGTCAGTGTAAAATAGTCTAACATTTGGCAGAGTTAACACACGTTTTGCTTTATGTATATATTTCCCAAATAAAATTAGAATTTTAGTTATATTATCTATTTCCAATAAACCGGTATGTTTATTTCATGCTGTCAAAATCTCTAAAAATCTTCTTACAAGAGGAATCATTTTAAGTCATATTAGCAGAATTTAAAGCTCATAAATGCTCCATGAACAAAAAAAAAATCATATTTAAAATAACATTTTTATGATTACTATTTAATACATGTTTTACGTACTGTTTCAACAAATTAAACAATAGAGGGTATGCGCATGACGTCACCGTCGGCCGGAGTGACTGAGTGGCAAAGAGACTGAGCGCCTGCATTTGTTTTCAGCGTGAATGCCGTGAAAAACACACAAAACACATCTAAAACGGGAAAGAGCTTTGCGATTGACTGTACAACTAGATTTGACCAGAAATCTGAGGTACTGTATATTTTCACAGACTGCAAAAAGCTACAGAACAGACTATATTCTGCATAATTGGATGTTTTTAAATAAACACTGACAAAAAACTATACTATAAGTTTTCGGGCTGGACGATATGATGATATACAGGATAACATTAATGTAAGTGATCACTCGGATTTTGACCTATCTATATTGTATTTATATAAAACGTTTACAGGCAAACTTTCTTAATTTATTTCCCCGGCGTCGAAATCAGGCACACATAAATGTCAGGAAACACGATTCCTGGCTGCATGTCAATATCCATGGATCACTGGATCTTTGATAAGTTGTAAGGAACACTATATCGAGTCCAACTTTTAGTTTAAACTGATAATAGTTTGTTTTACTCGCGTTAACGCAGTTTCCCCTATTAACTCCAGCCACGCAGCAGCTCTTCTGCCACTCAGTCCCGCTGAGAGAGTGTGTTCCGGCGGGAGAGTCACGTTAATGCATTCTGAATCACAGTCTATGGTCTGAACGGTCTATGGTCTGAATATGTTTTATATTAAAATGTATATATCACATCAAATGTTACAATACGAATGTTTAGTTGTTGCACTGAAAGGCAGTCTGTAAAAATGGACACGCACATATTTACAATACTTAGGTATTTATAGAAATATAGGCTACATACAGAATATATGTATAATATACTGTATGTAAAGTAGTCTTCAGCATAACAATGTCAGTCATTACTAATCATACGTATGATTATATCATATTCAGACCATAGACTGTGATTCAGACATGAACTAGAACCGGATCCTTACGAAAGTACGGGAAAAGCGTGATTTTTTAAAAATTATTATTTTATTTTATTTTATTGAGAACATTATATAAACAAAGAAAGAAACATTCACAATGTAGAACAAACAAACGAAATAAAGAACGAAAAAAAGTACAAGACTAATCAGAATGGATCACGGGACTTTTATTTTGATACGCGCTCGTGACGTCACGTGACGTGACGCAGTTCCGGCTGCAGCGTCGCTCTCGGCACCATGACAACAGCGCGTCTCGAGTGAGGAGATGAGATGAGTTGATCTGTTGTGTTTTACCTCACATTACTGAAGGAAACTCACTGCATTCATCACAGGTACAACATGGCTTCATTCACCCTGCGCTACTGAGAGCAGCGTCACACAGTTTATACAGCGAGACGGGCAGTTTGAGCAGGAACGAACGAACACATTCAGTAGAATCTCGAACTCAAATAGAGAAGCGACTTATACTGTATATCATCTAGATGTGATGATGATTGTGTAATTAAACTTTTGCTGCTTTTGTAGTCCCTCCTGTTACAGTCATATTTATAATCTGACTAGTTCTGCACATATGGGCTCCATCAGAGATAATAGCCAGCATGTATAATTGTATTGTTAATGCACAGAAGTCTCTTGTGTTGGTCTGGATTAGCTGTGCTAGTTAAGCAGTCAGCAGTTAGTTAGCAAAGCTGCTTGGATGGCAGCCAATCAGATGCGACGCTGGGGTCACGTCACCCTTCAGTCAGCATCAGCTTCATCATATCTTGCCCTGTCCAGTGTAAGTCAGTCATATGCACGTAAAAACTCACTTTAGCGTATAAATTACACGACAATACACATGCGTGCTATAAAGACGCATTTAGTGTGATCGGGTTGATCAGCTACATTATCAGACTCGTATTTCCAGAAGAACTGGAGCTTTCTCATGATCACACAGCAACATCACACACTGGAAATACGGATGGAAATAGAAACAAGGATCAAAGCCTTTTTCTTGCTTCTATTAGAGTTGAAGAGTCAAAAATATCCGTTATTGTTGCATTTATTTTCACATGTAAATTCCTTGAAATCCGTCCGGCCGATACTTCCAGACAGCGCTCAAGTATGGCTGCAATCCCTCTGGAATCTTACATGTTTTTAAATCCGTGTAGTATCTTCCTTAGATTCCGATTTAGACAATTTTCTCATTTGTGAGACGGTAAGATAGCGGTTCCTCTTGAATCCCGCTAGCTAAAACAGCATTACTGTGTGAACATATGAGGAGGAGTGGCTTTAAACTTCAGGTAAACTATACAAGGACAACTTCGAGTGAATGCAGTGCAGGAAAACTTTAGGTCATTTCTTGAATAATACAGCGCTGTACGTAAAACAGGAATGAGCTGAGACGAAGAAGAATACAAATTGAAAGCATATTAAATTGGCTCTTTCAGTGACATGGCCTTGTCTCGCCTAATAAACATATTTATAGAATCTACTGTACACATGTAGGTGTGTGTACACGCGTGTGTGTGATCCTCAAGAACTCTGCGACATCTTCCGCCAATCGACTTATTGACGGGTTCATCAGAAGAGCTGATTTTTTCACTGAAACTGAAAGTGCAAACACTATATTTCATAAGCAGACGCTCGTGTCGTATGGCGAAGAGTGTCCTGAACCCCAGCGCTGGCAGGAGTTTAGATGTTACAGCTCCACCGACCCGATGCCACATACACAACCGTTAATGTGTGTGTTTATGCGTGAGTGTTCTGCATGGAGATGTGATGACGTGATTGGTGCTGTGTGTTACTGGATGTCTCTGTTCAAGGCTCGTGATTGGTTGTGTTCTCTTACGAGAGGTTCTCTCGTATTGCGTAAGCTAGCTTACGCTACGGGAAAGATTCATCTTTGCTGAGATATTGAAGCCAAAAATTATTTCATAATTTGTATCCATACACAACGCAGTTCCTCTGCGGCAGACCTAGAGCGGGCTAGCTAGCAGCTCATTGGTTCGCTCAGAGAGAACTGCTTAAGCCTATGGGAGAGCGGAACTGAACCCGCTTCCAATGAGAGGCGCCCGCGCGCTCATTGCGTCATGGCCCGCCAGAGTGGGCGTGGCCAAGGGGTATATAACAGTCTCTCCCAGGCTTATATGTTGATTCATTTCATCTTCAGCAAGCTCACGCTTCTGCTGTGTTCTGAGAGAAAGCCGTCGCCGTCGAGAAGGCACCACTAGCGAGCTCCGGACCCTGAAGAAGCCGGCCGTCTTCGCCACCTTCAGCCGCCCAGCAAGCTAAGCCATCCGACGACAGTATCCTTTTTCTCATCTATATTTCTAAAAGAGCACGAGCGTCTTTCTCAAGATGCCTCGTTTTTCCTGCGGCTCCTGCCGCGCTCGTCTCGAGGACGGAGACCGCCATGTCATCTGCGCTCTCTGCTTGGGACTTGAGCATGCAGAACTCGCCCTCGCGGATGGAGGTTGCGACTTCTGCGAAAGCCTGCCGCTGTCGTCCCTGCGGGCACGACTGCTGGCAGTGAAATCTGCTCCCGCGCCGCCTGTCTCTTCGCCGCGGAAGAAAAAACGCCGCTCTCAGAGGCCGCCGGAGCCACCAGCGGAAACATGCGGGCCGCCGCCGCCGCCTCCCGCTCCCCGCTCTCCCTCCCCGCCCCTGCCGGACATACAGTTGCCGCCGAGTGGCCGCTCTGTTGCCTCCGATGACGCCGCGGAGGAGAAGGACTCCTGCTCACTGCTCGCTTCCGACAGTGAGGACTGGTCGTCTCGCGGTTCCACAAGAGAGTCGACGGGGACCCGCGCCGGGATAGAGGAAGAGCTGATGCGCCTCCTCTCACAGGCCGTCGAACGCCTCGGTCTCGAGTGGTCTCCCCCACCCGAGCAGGCCCCGAACCGGATGGACGGCAGCTTCTTTCATCGGCGTTCGACCCCCGCGTGCAACCGGGCCGCTCCTTTTCTGCCTGAGCTTCACGCAGAGTTAACAAAGTCCTGGAATGCCCCGCTCTCGGCCAGAAACCGCTCCGACATTTCCGCCTCGCTGCGCTCGGTGGACGGAGCCGCCGAGAAAGGCTACTCAGCCATGCCGCCCGTCGAGGACTTGGTCGCCACGCACCTCTGCCCGCCCTCTGCTAGATGGCGGTCCTCACCCACGCTTCCTTCTAAAGCGTGCAGAGCGACTTCGAGTTTCCACGCTCGCGCATACGCCACCGCCGGTCAGGCCGCCGCCGCGCTTCACTCGATGTCTGTCCTCCAGGTTCTTCAGAGCGATATTCTTCGTGAATGTGCCGAGGGCGGCAGGAACCCCGCCCCCGCTGTCACGGATCTAAGAAGTGCTACGGACCTCGCCCTTCGCGCCACTAAAGCCGCCGCACAAGCTCTGGGGAGATGCATGGCCAGCCTGTGTGTTGCCGAGAGACACCTATGGCTCACGCTCGCCGACATGGGAGACTGAGCGCGCCGCGTTTCTCAACGCGCCCCTCTCCCCGACGGGCCTGTTTGGATCCGCTGTCACGGGCATCGTCGATCGCTTCTCGGAGGTACAGAAAGCCACCCAGGCGATGAATTTGTTTCTGCCACGCCACGCTAGCTCCTCCGCGGGCCGCTCTCGCGAGCCTCCCGCCAGAGCTCTGCCACAGCGACCTCCTCCGCAGTCTCAAACAGCCCAGCGCAGACAGGGCGCCCGCCCTCGCTCTCGCTCTGACAGCCGCCGCAGACCGCCGCCCCCACGAGGCCCGCGTTCTAAGATCACGCTGAAGCCTGATCATCAGAAGTCTGCCTAGCAAGATCAAGAAAACGACGGCGCTCTCCCGCTGCGGCCGGACCGCCGTCAAAGCTTCGCCCTCTGACAGTCCCCGTTATTTCGCCGACTGCAGTAGTGTTGACCGCCACAAACAAGCCGGTGCCCCAGCCCGCTTGCGAGCGTCAAAAAGCCGTTTTTATGGCTACCCAGAAAAATCTCAAAAAGAGAAATTTTGCCAGTTGTGTACAAAAAGTGCCCACAATCATGTGCTCACCGATACACACAAGCATAACATATCCCGTGTCTCTATCAGAGCCCCATCACATGAAACGGGCAGAGCCCGCTCTAGTTTCAGAGAACATAAACACGCCCACGAGCCCGTGCGCGTGTCCCCTCTCTGCTCGCTCTGTTACACGGCCCATAGACTCCTCTCTGAGTGCAAGTCCCGTTGCCACACACATTCAAAGCGTGCCCACACACTGTGTCCAGCCCGCTATGTGCAGCAATCAGGGCAATGTAGCCATTCGGCCACTAGCCGCATGCTTCAAAGCGTGGGAAGCCATTCCAGGCATCTCCCCGTGGGTGTTAAGCATTATAAAGAACGGCTATCTGCTGCAGTTTCGCCGCCGCCCGCCTCGTGCACGCGCGCAGCTCGAATCTACTGTCAGCCCCCTGGCCGCCGGCACGCTCCGCTCAGAAATTGCGACGCTGTTGCAAAAGGGCGCTATAGAGAGAGTCCCGCCATCTATGACCGAGTCGGGTTTTACGGCCGTTATTTTCTGGTTCCCAAGAAAGACGGCGGCCTCAGACCGATTTTAGATCTCAGGTCTTTGAACAAAGCGCTCATGAAGAGACCGTTCAAGATGCTCACTACCAGGAAACTCCTCGCGCAGGTGCGCCAGGGGGACTGGTTCATCTCTCTAGACCTGAAAGACGCCTATTTTCAGATCCAGATAAATCCCCGTCACAGGCCATTCTTACGTTTCGCCTTCGAGGGTCATGTTTATCAATATGCCGTTCTCCCGTTCGGCTTATCTCTGGCGCCCCGTACATTCACGAAGTGCATGGACGCGGCGCTCGCCCCCCTGCGAAGCCAGGGGCTGCGCATTCTGAATTATCTGGACGACTGGCTGATTTTGGCCCAATCACAAACGGAGCTTCTGTCGCACCGCGCAGTTCTCCTCAACCATCTGGAAGCGCTGGGTCTCTCTTTCAACTGGTCAAAGAGCTCCCTTCTCCCCAGTCAATCGATTTCCTTTCTAGGAATAGATTTGAACTCGGTCACGATGACGGCTCGCCTGTCTACACAGCGCGCGCGCAGTGTTCAGCGCCTAGCCTCCTCGTTTCAGATGGACGCCCGCACTCCTCTGAAAGCCTCCGCTGTACTTCAGCTGGGCCTTCTGCACATGCGCCCGCTTCAGCTCTGGTTAAACAGCCGTGTATCCCACCGCGCGTGGAACACGGGCCGCCAGCTGATCAAGGTTACGCAGACATGTCTCACGGCACTGCAGCCATGGACAGTAGCAGAATGGTTTCGCCAGGGCGTCACGATGGGGACTTTTTCCTGCCGAAAAGTCATCTTGACAGATGCATCCAACACGGGTTGGGGTGCAGTCTGCGAGGGCTCACCGGCCTTCGGCCACTGGTCGACTCAGGAAAGCCCTTTACACATAAACTGTCTGGAAATGCTTGCGGTCGAGAACGCGCTCTCGCGCTTTCTCTCGCTCATTCGGGGACACCACGTCCTGATCCGTTCGGACAACAGGGCGGTGGTCTCCTATCTCAACCGTCAGGGCGGTGTCAGATCCAGAAATCTCTGTCTACTGACACACCGCATTCTAGTTTGGTCTCAGAGCCGCCTGCTCTCGCTCAGAGCGACGCATGTGCCGGGCCATCTCAACGACGGTCCAGACATACTGTCCAGGGACCTCATCTCCACGGGAGAATGGTCCCTGAACGCACAAACGGTCCAACTACTGTGGCAGCTATTCGGCAGAGCAGAAGTAGACCTCTTCGCGTCAGAAGAGAACGCTCACTGCCCAATATATTTTTCGAGGAGCGAGGACGCGCTAGCCCAGGAATGGCCTCGCCGCCCGCTCTATGCATTCCCTCCGATCGCTCTGTTACCACAGGTAATTCAGAGGATCAGGGACGCACGCCACTCGGTGCTCCTCATAGCCCCGCGTTGGGAGAGTCAGAATTGGGTTCCGGAGCTCACGCAGCTGTCACAGACAGCCCCGTGGCCCATCCCAGTCAGAGCAGATCTCCTCTCTCAAGCTCGCGGCACAATCTGGCACCCCCATCCTCAGCGCTGGGCGCTACATGCATGGGTGATCAACGACTATTCGTCGATTTGCCAGAGGGAGTAAGAAACACTATCATACAGGCTAGAGCACCTTCCACGAGAAGGCTCTATGCGTCTAAATGGTCTGTGTACTCAAAATGGTGCACCGTAAAACAGCTGGACCCACGGTCATGCGAGGTGCCGTCTTTGCTAATGTTCCTTCAAGAGATGCTGGACAAGGGCAGGTCCCCCTCCACTCTCAAGGTTTACGTGGCAGCCGTCGCAGCGTTCGCTGAACCCCGACGCGCTCAGTCCCTGGGCAAAGACGAGTTAGTCATCCGCTTCCTCAGGGGAGCTAAGAGAATGAACCCTCCGCGGCCCCCGTCGGTTCCTATTTGGGATCTTTCCATAGTCCTCGAAGCTATGAAAGCACCCCCGTTCGAACCGCTCGAGTCTGTGGACCTAAAATACCTCTCGCTCAAAACCGTTTTTCTGATAGCTCTGTCCTCAGTAAAACGCGTAGGGGACCTTCACGCGCTCTCATCCAGCGCCGCGTGTCTTGAGTTTGGGCCGAATGACTCGGTTGTCATTCTCAAACCTAGGCATGGCTATGTCCCAAAAGCGATTGGTACCCCGTTCAGGGCGCAGATTATCTCCCTATCGGCTCTGCCTGCATCCGATAGCGAGCGCGACGCCAATCTCCTCTGCCCGGTGCGGGCGCTGAGGTTGTACACGACGCGCGCTGCCGCGTTCAGACGCGCTGAGCAGCTTTTCGTGTCGTTTGGGGGGCGCACCAAAGGTCTGGCCGCCTCCAAACAGACACTGTCTAGATGGATAGTGGACGCGATTGCCTCTGCTTACGCATCTAAATGCCTGCCATGCCCTCTGGGCATCAGGGCGCACTCCACTAGAGGCATGGCCTCATCGTGGGCATGGTCCTGTGGAATTTCCATTCATGACATCTGTGTGGCCGCGGGATGGGCCTCCCCGTCCACTTTTGTCAGATTTTACAACTTGGAAGTCCCCGCCTTGCAGGCAAAATTACTAGCTGTCTAACGACCAGCTCTCTAAGAAGCTGCATTTCTGAGAGTCCCTCACAACCGGTTCGCCCCTTGTGCTCTCCTTAAATGCTTTTACACTTCATGTGCCCGCTCTGCTGGCCCTATACATGCTTATGTGTACTTTTCATGTGCCCGCTCTGCCGGCCTCATAGTACATTCACTCCACGTTAAATATCCCCCGGTAGATCCCTGGGATTTCATGTGTGGTTTCATAGCGCGCACGGCGTTGACCAGGTGTTCCCGTAGCGTAAGCTAGCTTACGCAATACGAGAGAACCTCTCGTAAGAGAACGAATCGGTTACCTAACGTAACCTCGGTTCTCTCTAGAAGAGGGAACGAGTATTGCGTTCCCTGCCGTGCTTGCGCTACTAGCGTTTCGCTTCACGCTGAAATAAATCAACATATAAGCCTGGGAGAGACTGTTATATACCCCTTGGCCACGCCCACTCTGGCGGGCCATGACGCAATGAGCGCGCGGGCGCCTCTCATTGGAAGCGGGTTCAGTTCCGCTCTCCCATAGGCTTAAGCAGTTCTCTCTGAGCGAACCAATGAGCTGCTAGCTAGCCCGCTCTAGGTCTGCCGCAGAGGAACTGCGTTGTGTATGGATACAAATTATGAAATAATTTTTGGCTTCAATATCTCAGCAAAGATGAATCTTTCCCGTAGCGTAAGCTAGCTTACGCAATACTCGTTCCCTCTTCTAGAGAGAACCGAGGTTACGTTAGGTAACCGATTCGTTCTCCTCTGTGTTACAGTATGTCTCTGTTCAAGGCTCGTGATTAGTTGTGTTCTCCTCTGTGTTACAGGATGTCTCTGTTCAAGGCTCGTGATTGGTTGTGTTCTCCTCTGTGTTACTGGATGTCTCTGTTCAAGGCTCGTGATTGGTTGTGTTCTCCTCTGTGTTACTGGATGTCTCTGTTCAAGGCTCGTGATTGGTTGTGTTCTCCTCTGTGTTACAGGATGTCTCTGTTCAAGGCTCGTGATTGGTTGTGTTCTCCTCTGTGTTACAGGATGTCTCTGTTCAAGGCTCGTGATTGGTTGTGTTCTCCTCTGTGTTACAGGATGTCTCTGTTCAAGGCTCGTGATTGGTTGTGTTCTCCTCTGTGTTACAGTATGTCTCTGTTCAAGGCTCGTGATTGGTTGTGTTCTCCTCTGTGTTACAGGATGTCTCTGTTCAAGGCTCGTGATTGGTTGTGTTCTCCTCTGTGTTACAGGATGTCTCTGTTCAAGGCTCGTGATTGGTTGTGTTCTCCTCTGTGTTACTGGATGTCTCTGTTCAAGGCTCGTGATTGGTTGTGTTCTCCTCTGTGTTACAGGATGTCTCTGTTCAAGGCTCGTGATTGGTTGTGTTCTCCTCTGTGTTACAGGATGTCTCTGTTCAAGGCTCGTGATTGGTTGTGTTCTCCTCTGTGTTACAGGATGTCTCTGTTCAAGGCTCGTGATTGGTTGTGTTCTCCTCTGTGTTACAGGATGTCTCTGTTCAAGGCTCGTGATTGGTTGTGTTCTCCTCTGTGTTACAGGATGTCTCTGTTCAAGGCTCGTGATTGGTTGTGTTCTCCTCTGTGTTACTGGATGTCTCTGTTCAAGGCTCGTGATTGGTTGTGTTCTCCTCTGTGTTACAGGATGTCTCTGTTCAAGGCTCGTGATTGGTTGTGTTCTCCTCTGTGTTACAGGATGTCTCTGTTCAAGGCTCGTGATTGGTTGTGTTCTCCTCTGTGTTACAGGATGTCTCTGTTCAAGGCTCGTGATTGGTTGTGTTCTCCTCTGTGTTACAGGATGTCTCTGTTCAAGGCTCGTGATTGGTTGTGTTCTCCTCTGTTACACAGTATGTCTCTGTTCAAGGCTCGTGATTGGTTGTGTTCTCCTCTGTGTTACAGGATGTCTCTGTTCAAGGCTCGTGATTGGTTGTGTTCTCCTCTGTGTTACAGGATGTCTCTGTTCAAGGCTCGTGATTGGTTGTGTTCTCCTCTGTGTTACTGGATGTCTCTGTTCAAGGCTCGTGATTGGTTGTGTTCTCCTCTGTGTTACAGGATGTCTCTGTTCAAGGCTCGTGATTGGTTGTGTTCTCCTCTGTGTTACAGGATGTCTCTGTTCAAGGCTCGTGATTGGTTGTGTTCTCCTCTGTGTTACTGGATGTCTCTGTTCAAGGCTCGTGATTGGTTGTGTTCTCCTCTGTGTTACAGGATGTCTCTGTTCAAGGCTCGTGATTGGTTGTGTTTTCCTCTGTGTTACAGGATGTCTCTGTTCAAGGCTCGTGATTGGTTGTGTTCTCCTCTGTGTTACTGGATGTCTCTGTTCAAGGCTCGTGATTGGTTGTGTTCTCCTCTGTGTTACAGGATGTCTCTGTTCAAGGCTCGTGATTGGTTGTGTTCTCCTCTGTGTTACAGGATGTCTCTGTAGGCTCGTGATTGGTTGTGTTCTCCTCTGTGTTACAGGATGTCTCTGTTCAAGGCTCGTGATTGGTTGTGTTCTCCTCTGTGTTACAGGATGTCTCTGTTCAAGGCTCGTGATTGGTGGGCGTCGGCGCTGGGCGAGGGAGAGGAGTTCGATCAGGGCTGTCTGTGTGTCGGGGATGTGGATAACAGTGGAAGTGGATACGGTGAGTTACACCACCCGTTACCAGAGGTGGATAAAGTACACACCTTCCTCACTGGAGAAGCACAGATACTACTGGTCAAATATTACTCTGTTACAAGTAAAAGTTGTAAAGACTGATTTTTACTGAAGTAAAAGTACAGAAGCACTCACTTTTAAAAGTACTTAAGTATCAAAAGTGAAAAGTAAATGTCAATGCATTGTTGTATTATTGTTCCATTGTTGTATGTAATATTACAGGATATCTTGTGCCTCTGAAGCCGCCTAGTGAACACTCCTACAGTCAGTGGCATCTGTGGAACTGAGAGCTCTTAGAACGTTATAAACCTATAGAAATTAAACAACTGAATTGACAAAAAAAGACAGCCGTAATCATCTTCATTACAGCCACATCTGTAATGACTTTAGATGCCATATTGAATTGTATTTGAGAATGAGGCTATGAGGAACAGACGTGCAGTCACTGTATAAAGGTTTCAAAACTCACAGCTTCCAAAGCTGTTACATGCGGCCTCGTTCTGATCCCTGCAGGGAAGAGTGTCAGGTGATGCGGTGCGCTCTGTGATGCTGAGTGTCAGGTGATGCGGTGCGCTCTGTGATGCTGAGTGTCAGGTGATGCGGTGCGCTCTGTGATGCTGAGTGTCAGGTGATGCTGAGTGTCAGGTGATGCGGTGCGCTCTGTGATGCTGAGTGTCAGGTGATGCGGTCCGCTCTGTGATGCTGAGTGTCAGGTGATGCTGAGTGTCAGGTGATGCGGTGCGCTCTGTGATGCTGAGTGTCAGGTGATGCGGTGCGCTCTGTGATGCTGAGTGTCAGGTGATGCGGTGCGCTCTGTGATGCTGAGTGTCAGGTGATGCGGTGCGCTCTGTGATGCTGAGTGTCAGGTGATGCGGTGCGCTCTGTGATGCTGAGTGTCAGGTGATGCGGTGCGCTCTGTGATGCTGAGTGTCAGGTGATGCGGTCCGCTCTGTGATGCTGAGTGTCAGGTGATGCGGTGCGCTCTGTGATGCTGAGTGTCAGGTGATGCGGTGCGCTCTGTGATGCTGAGTGTCAGGTGATGCGGTGCGCTCTGTGATGCTGAGTGTCAGGTGATGCGGTGCGCTCTGTGATGCTGAGTGTCAGGTGATGCGGTGCGCTCTGTGATGCTGAGTGTCAGGTGATGCGGTGCGCTCTGTGATGCTGAGTGTCAGGTGATGCGGTGCGCTCTGTGATGCTGAGTGTCAGGTGATGCGGTGCGCTCTGTGATGCTGAGTGTCAGGTGATGCGGTGCGCTCTGTGATGCTGAGTGTCAGGTGATGCGGTGCGCTCTGTGATGCTGAGTGTCAGGTGATGCGGTCCGCTCTGTGATGCTGAGTGTCAGGTGATGCGGTCCGCTCTGTGATGCTGAGTGTCAGGTGATGCGGTGCGCTCTGTGATGCTGAGTGTCAGGTGATGCGGTGCGCTCTGTGATGCTGAGTGTCAGGTGATGCGGTGCGCTCTGTGATGCTGAGTGTCAGGTGATGCGGTGCGCTCTGTGATGCTGAGTGTCAGGTGATGCGGTGCGCTCTGTGATGCTGAGTGTCAGGTGATGCGGTGCGCTCTGTGATGCTGAGTGTCAGGTGATGCGGTGCGCTCTGTGATGCTGAGTGTCAGGTGATGCGGTGCGCTCTGTGATGCTGAGTGTCAGGTGATGCGGTGCGCTCTGTGATGCTGAGTGTCAGGTGATGCGGTGCGCTCTGTGATGCTGAGTGTCAGGTGATGCGGTGCGCTCTGTGATGCTGAGTGTCAGGTGATGCGGTGCGCTCTGTGATGCTGAGTGTCAGGTGATGCGGTGCGCTCTGTGATGCTGAGTGTCAGGTGATGCGGTGCGCTCTGTGATGCTGAGTGTCAGGTGATGCGGTCCGCTCTGTGATGCTGAGTGTCAGGTGATGCGGTGCGCTCTGTGATGCTGAGTGTCAGGTGATGCGGTGCGCTCTGTGATGCTGAGTGTCAGGTGATGCGGTGCGCTCTGTGATGCTGAGTGTCAGGTGATGCGGTGCGCTCTGTGATGCTGAGTGTCAGGTGATGCGGTCCGCTCTGTGATGCTGAGTGTCAGGTGATGCGGTCCGCTCTGTGATGCTGGGTGTCAGGTGATGCGGTGCGCTCTGTGATGCTGAGTGTCAGGTGATGCGGTGCGCTCTGTGATGCTGAGTGTCAGGTGATGCCGTGCGCTCTGTGATGCTGAGTCCGCCTCTGTTCCCCCTGTCCTCCAGATAAGGTGGCGGTGGGCAGCTTCATGGGCGTGCTGCGCGTCTTCTCCCCGCGCGCGGCTAAAGCGCAGGAGCTGAGCGAGGCTGATGTGCAGCTGCTGGAGGTCCGGCTGCCCGAGCCCATCCTGCAGCTGGAGCTGGGCAAGTTCGTCTCGTGAGTCTCAGCATCACACCCCTGCCCACCGGGACCCGCTGTCCGACACAGCCGGCTGACCCACATTCAATACTCAATTCAGTTAAAGTTCACCCCCTTCGACGCTCGACACACACTCGCTTATGATGACGCTCGACACACACTCGCTTATGATGACGCTCGCACACACTCGCTTATGATGACGCTCGACACACACTCGCTTATGATGACGCTCGACACACACTCGTTTATGATGACGCTCGACACACACTCGCTTATGATGACGCTCGACACACACTCGCTTATGATGACGCTCGACACACACTCGTTTATGATGACGCTCGACACACACTCGTTTATGATGACGCTCGACACACACTCGTTTATGATGACGCTCGACACACACTCGCTTATGATGACGCTCGACACACACTCGCTTATGATGACGCTCGACACACTCGCTTATGATGACGCTCGACACACACTCGCTTATGATGACGCTCGACACACACTCGCTTATGATGACGCTCGACACACACTCGCTTATGATGACGCTCGACACACACTCGCTTATGATGACGCTCGACACACACTCGCTTATGATGACGCTCGACACACACACGCTTATGATGACGCTCGACACACACTCGCTTATGATGACGCTCGACACACACTCGCTTATGATGACGCTCGACACACACTCGCTTATGATGACGCTCGACACACACTCGCTTATGATGACGCTCGACACACACTCGCTTATGATGACGCTCGACACACACTCGCTTATGATGGCGCTCGACACACACTCGCTTATGATGACGCTCGACACACACTCGCTTATGATGACGCTCGACACACACTCGTTTATGATGACGCTCGACACACACTCGCTTATGATGACGCTCGACACACACTCGCTTATGATGACGCTCGACACACACTCGCTTATGATGACGCTCGACACACACTCGCTTATGATGACGCTCGACACACACTCGCTTATGATGACGCTCGACACACACTCGCTTATGATGACGCTCGACACACACTCGCTTATGATGACGCTCGACACACACTCGCTTATGATGGCGCTCGACACACACTCGCTTATGATGGCGCTCGACACACACTCGCTTATGATGACGCTCGACACACACTCGCTTATGATGACGCTCGACACACACTCGCTTATGATGACGCTCGACACACACTCGCTTATGATGACGCTCGACACACACTCGCTTATGATGACGCTCGACACACACTCGCTTATGATGACGCTCGACACACACTCGCTTATGATGACGCTCGACACACACTCGCTTATGATGACGCTCGACACACACTCGCTTATGATGACGCTCGACACACACTCGCTTATGATGACGCTCGACACACACTCGCTTATGATGACGCTCGACACACACTCGCTTATGATGACGCTCGACACACACTCGCTTATGATGACGCTCGACACACACTCGCTTATGATGACGCTCGACACACACTCGCTTATGATGACGCTCGACACACACTCGCTTATGATGACGCTCGACACACACTCGCTTATGATGACGCTCGACACACACTCGCTTATGATGACGCTCGACACACACTCACTTATGATGATGACGCTCGACACACACTCGCTTATGATGACGCTCGACACACACTCGCTTATGATGACGCTCGACACACACTCGCTTATGATGACGCTCGACACACACTCGCTTATGATGACGCTCGACACACACTCACTTATGATGATGACGCTCGACACACACTCGCTTATGATGACGCTCGACACACACTCGCTTATGATGACGCTCGACACACTCGCTTATGATGACGCTCGACACACACTCGCTTATGATGACGCTCGACACACACTCGCTTATGATGACGCTCGACACACACTCGTTTATGATGACGCTCGACACACACTCGCTTATGATGACGCTCGACACACACTCGCTTATGATGACGCTCGACACACACTCGCTTATGATGACGCTCGACACACACTCGCTTATGATGACGCTCGACACACACTCGCTTATGATGACGCTCGACACACACTCGCTTATGATGACGCTCGACACACACTCGCTTATGATGACGCTCGACACACACTCGCTTATGATGACGCTCGACACACACTCGCTTATGATGACGCTCGACACACACTCGCTTATGATGACGCTCGACACACACTCGCTTATGATGACGCTCGACACACACTCGCTTATGATGACGCTCGACACACTCACTTATGATGATGACGCTCGACACACACTCGCTTATGATGACGCTCGACACACACTCGCTTATGATGACGCTCGACACACACTCGCTTATGATGACGCTCGACACACACTCGCTTATGATGACGCTCGACACACACTCACTTATGATGATGACGCTCGACACACACTCGCTTATGATGACGCTCGACACACACTCGCTTATGATGACGCTCGACACACACTCGCTTATGATGACGCTCGACACACACTCGCTTATGATGACGCTCGACACACACTCACTTATGATGATGACGCTCGACACACACTCGCTTATGATGACGCTCGACACACACTCGCTTATGATGACGCTCGACACACACTCGCTTATGATGACGCTCGACACACACTCGCTTATGATGACGCTCGACACACACTCACTTATGATGATGACGCTCGACACACACTCGCTTATGATGACGCTCGACACACACTCGCTTATGATGACGCTCGACACACACTCGCTTATGATGACGAGAAAGAGAAAGATTGCAGAAACGTACAGTTATTACTGATATATTGCAGCAGTTTCCCAGGAAGTGCAGAAACACAGACACTAAAGCTGAGTTCTTCTGTTTGCATGTGTCTTCATGACTCTGTTCTCTCGTGGTGTGTTCCAGTTGTTCAGAGTTGCTTCATCTGGCAGTGCTTCACCCCAGAAAGCTGTCGGTCTACGCTGTGTCAGGTCAGTTCTCCACACACTCGGTCCTGTACCGCATGCTCAGCTCACTCTAGGACACTCTTTACACTTGATATCTTACAGTCTGTTCCCTGGTGCCATGCGTATCTCTTGAACGGAATTTAAAGTCTTGAATGTTACCCAGTTGGTCTGAGCTCATGAAGTCTGCTATATTGTTGACTAGGGGTGTAACAATACTGTATATCGCAATACAAACATGCAACAACATGTATCGTGGATAATTCACCCAAAAGAAAAATTAATATGTGAGGAATAATTCAGTGTTTTCAGCTTCAGAATCATGAATATTGTTATTCTGGAGTCTCTATTGTCCTGCGTGGGGCTTCAGCACCAACTCCATCCTATTCATTTACACACACAATGTAAAACCAAATTTAGCATTTTAATCAACAGGACATTTTTTGTTAACCTTTAATCATATATCTTGGAGTATCGCAGTAATATGGTTTGGTGAGTTCAGTGTTGTGACATGAGGGAATGGTTGCACCCCTACTGTGATCTGATCTTCAGTGTGTGTGTGTGTTTGCTGCTACTGGTTTTCTCAGGCACTGCTGGGAATGTTGAACACGGGGACCAGTATCAGCTGCGACTGGTTTATGAACACAACCTGCAGAGGACAGCTTGCAACATGACATACGGCCCGTTTGGGGGTGTGACAGGTCAGTGATGTCATCTTTAGGGAAGCTCGATATAATATCGGCACCATATCGGTATCGCCCGATATATGATCATTTATAATGTTACCGCTATCGGTCTGATGAGAAGATTTGAGATTAAAGCTGATGCGACTGTTCAATGATGGTTATGAATAGCTTGAAATATGATTGAAAATCACGTCAAAAAGGAAAATACAGTTCAGTGCAACATGTGCAGCGCAAGCCT